>CAUYUJ010015726.1:501541-536541 GCA_963575745.1 Prorocentrum cordatum
TCTGGCTAAGCGCCAAGACCGCTCAACTGCAGCCAAAGGCGACGCCTGCTGGCCAGCCACCTGGGACGAACGGCAGACTGGAAGTAGCCGAGACTCCGCTCATGGACTTATACTCCTCGACAGCGCTAACCCATTTGAGCTGGGCCAGGCGCCCCCTGCTGCCCGAAAAGGGAGGCATGCGTTGATGTGCATTCCAACTCCTTCTCAGCGGCCATGCCCCTTTCCATATGCAGGACATCCAAACTGAACTGGATTCCATCGGCGTCTCCCTCTGCGGTGAATTAAAGTTGACATCTCACTCTTGAGCGGGCTGTGATATATATATATATATATACACACATATATATGTATATATATATATATAGAGAGAGTGTGTGTGTGTGTGTGTGAAACACATGGGGGAGAGAGAGAGAGAGAGAGAGAAGGAGACATAGCGAGAGAGAGAGAGGGAGGTTGACGACGAAATGTGAGGGCGCGGATGGGGGGCTAACTGGGGATTGAGCTCAAGCGGCGCGGGATCACGGGCGGCCATGCCTAAATCGAAAATTATCTTCGCGCTCTCAATCGCCCGCGCTAGCCGCGCCTCCACCAGCGTCGAGTCGCGCGCCGTAACCCTCGCCGTCGACCTGCAGGTGCACGCAATGCAAGAGGGGAATCATACCTGCGCCCCGAGCCTGTCGTGCACGTGGGAGGTGCTCCACGGCTGAGGCTGGAGGCTGAGGTCCCCGCCTGTGCTGGGAAAGAGTAATCGTTGAGGCCAGCGCGAGCCTGAAGGCAGACGCTCACGCAAAAAAGAACTTGCCTGGCCCCATCGACTTTTTCAGACAGGTTCCAAACTCTGGGGGGTGTCAGCCGAGGAAAGAACGAGCGAGCGTTCCGACGCCCGCCGAGGTGCCCCTTCCTGGCCTGAGGGCCCCTGCTCCGAAGTGCGCTTTCCATCCACTGCGATTGCGCCGAGCCGTCGTCGCCTTGCGGATCTCCTCGCTGGAGACCAGCCCGTGTTCCTGTCGCAACGCGACAAAGGCCGCCATTAGGTTCAGAGGGCCACGGACCGAGCGCTGGGCTGTCCCAATGGCCGTCGCGAGCTCCAGCCCCAACTGGCCGCAGGAAGATGCAACGTGCTCAGACTGCTTGATAGGTCCAACCCGATCAACCGAAACTGGGCAGGACGCAGGCATCAACGGGTAAGGCGGATTTCCGAAGAGCAATTCAAAATAGTCAGTACATGCATCGAAATAGTTGGAAATAGTAGAAAATCGTCCCAAGACTATCTTTTAGACTATTTTTGAAGAAGGGTGGGGGGCGCGCCTGGGGTGCCGCCCCGAAGACTCGGCCTTCGCGGGTGGGCCATGCGGCGGCGCCTTCGGAGCGTTGGGGCTGGCGCCGCCGCGCGGGGTGGCTTGGCGGGCCGCCTCGCGGATGTCCGGCGATGCTGGGGCGCCAGTCTTGGCAGCTGCTTCGGCATGAGGGGCTCCACCGCCCGAGCCTGAAGAATGTGGATGGGCCAATTTTCCACCACCACTACCATAGGTAGGACGGGGGAGAAGGGAGGTTTGGATGTCCTCCTCCTCCTCCTCCTCCTCCTCCTCCTCCTCCTCCTCCTCTTGTCCTTCCTCCTCCTCCTCCTGCCCCTCCTCCTCCTCCTCCTCCTCCTCCTCCTCCTCCTCCTCCTCCTCCTCCTCCTACCTCCTCCTCTCCTAGCTATGGTAGTGGTCGTCGAAAATCGGCCCATCAAAGGTGCGGCATTGGATGCAGGAGCGGCCTCGACACTTGCAGTGCCGGCTGCGGGCGGCGTCGAAACTTCGCCAGGACGACCAGCTGCATCTCCGCCGCCTCCGCGGACGTCGTCATCGCCATCACCTCTGCGTTTCTTGGCCTTGAGGAAGTCCTGTTGCGCATCGTGCGCTGCCTTGACCCCAGTGGCCTTTGACTTAATGTCGCTGGATAGCGTGGTACAACAAGCTTTGGTCTGTTCTACCATCTCATCTTTGCGACGTCGGGCTTCATCGAGATCAGACTGGACCACGTCAGCGAACTCAGCCAGGACGAACAACCCATCGTCGTCCACCTCCATCTCAATGAGACGGCCCTCGAGGATCTCAGTGGTGCTGACCGATGGGGTCGGGACCGGTGTGTTCTGGTCACCAGAACTGGCGACAGAAAGGTGGAGCTCCGCGATGGCAGCCTTGCAGTCGCGGCCATGCTTGTCCACCTCTTCGAACGTCGACTCTAACTGAGTTCTCTGGTCGGCCAGTCTTTTCCAGGTCGTGTGCAACACGTAGTTTCTTGTCCAAGCGCTTCCCGAGTCTGACGATTTCCTTGTGAGCTGTATCAGCTCGCTGCTGAGGAGGAGCGGGCGCGGACATGAACTCGCCTAACTGCGTCTTAACCTGCTGCCCTGCTTGCCCGATTCCTCGCACAACTAGATGATCTGCTCGCTCGATGCCGGGCTTGTTGGGAGCGGACAGTGCACTGGCGGCGGGGGTAAGCTGCTGACCAGCTGCCGCTCCATCCTTTGCGCCCGTCGTGGTGCCGCCGTGAGACGGAAGCTGGGGTGCCCGAGCCAGAATGCCCGCTGTCACCTAGCCGCTCTGACATGTCAGCGACAACAAGCTCAGCGATGAGAGGTTGGGTGCAAGCAGAGCGACCTGTCCTGAACCAGAACGGCTAACAAAGAGGAGAGGAGGAGAAGGGGGAGGAGGAGGAGGAGACGGAGGAAGAGGAGGAAGAGGAGGAGGAGGAGGACGAGGAGGAGGACAAGGACGAGGAGGACGACGAGGAGGAGAAAGCCAGGGCAACTGTCGAGTCTCAACTTCAGGAGCTGCGATTCTGGATCCTCCTGTTTAAAAATGTTTGTCTCCACTGGCTTGCGCAGTGGTAGGAACGCCTGATGGACCCTTGGCTGATCAAGACCCTGTGGGCCCGCTTCAGCTCGGAGCCGTTCTCCCCTGCAGTTCCAAAGCGAGAAGTTGGGCAAAATATTATGGCACGATGGCCCATCATCTTCGTTTTCGGGTGACATGTCCGCGAAACAAAAAGCTACTGGTGCTTCTTCGCCCCTTGTGAGACAATCACGGCTGATCCACAACGATCACACACTCACACTCCCCCGCCCGATCCCCCGCTCCACTCTCCTCCCCCTCCTCAACTCGAGGAGGATGATGATAATGATGATGAGGAAGAGGAGTGGGGAAGAGGAGGCGGAGGAACAGGAGACGTGGAAGGAGAAAGGAGGGCATAGCAGGAGGATCAGGAACATTTGAGGTGGGAGGAGGAGGAGGAGGAGGAGGAGGAGGAGGAGGGTTAATGATGAGGAGTAAGGGACAAGAGGAGGAAGCAAGAACATGAGGTGGTGGTGTTCACTTCATCCTGGGAGGCCGGGGAAGGATGAAGGAGGGAGGAAGGGACGGCCGCCTGCCGCGTCCAGACTTGGTCGATGTCGCCCCCTCTGGCCAACACCTTGATGACCTCGTCCTGCCGGAGCAACCCCGCTGGGGAAACCGAAGTCACCTCCTCCAGCTCCTCCTGCGTCCTCCTCCTCCTCCTCCTCCTCCTCCTCCTCCTCCTCCTCCTCCTCCTCCTCCTCCTCCTCCTCCATCTCCTCCAACCCCCTTCTCCTCCTCCTACTCTTGCTCTCCCCCGCCTTTTCCGTCACGTCCGGGCCGTCACGGGGGGATGGCTCAGGAGGGAAACGTTGACCTGGAATCGGCGGTACGTCGACGATCGATCGACAAAAGGCCCCCGAAAACGAAACCGCACGTTCCTGGGCGGGGTGGGCTGTCGGGAACCCATCGGCGATGAATGGGCGAGGGGGGGGTCCATGCACCCCCCCCCCCGTGGCCCCGAGCAATCAAGCCTCCGCCCCTCCCCGACCCCCCCGCCCTCTAGGAACTCGCTTCTTGGGATCCCTCGCCCTACTGCTTGTCTCCCCAGACCGACTCTGATTTCCCGCCGGGCCTCGCTCGCCCCCGACACCCCAAGCAATCTCGGAACTCCATGCCTTACAATGTCTCGCCCAGAACCGACACTGACCCTCCACTAGGCATCCACCTCCCCTACACCTCGCGCCCTGTAGGAACTCTGTCCCTGGGCCCTCCCCGCCCTACAATTTCTCGCCTCGAGCCGACCCCCGCCTTCAGGGATCCCTGTGCTTTCGACCAGCACCGACTCTGAATTATCACCAGCCCCCCGTCCCATCCCCCGATCCACCCCGCCATCTGGGAACTTTTTCCTTGGGGCCCCACCAGATTATGTTCTTCGCCCAAAGTCAACCCTGATCCCCCAACAAGCCTCCACCCTCCCCCGACACCTGGTGGAAACTCCGTTCTCGGGGTCCACATGTCCTCCCCCAGACCCTACCCTAAACCCCACCCCCAATTCATCTGGGAACTCTTCTTGGGACCAGCCGCCACGCAATTTCTCGCCCAGGACCGACCCTCACCCTCTACCAGGTCTCCTTCCCCCTCCCGCCCCTGCAATTTCTCGCCCAGAACCGACCCTGCCCTCTCACCGGGCCCCCACCCCTCGCCTTCTGGGAACTCTGTTCGCATGTCTTCCCAACCTACAGTTTCTCGCCTCGAACCGAGTCTGACCCCCCACCAATCCTTCAATCCCTCCACAAGAGCCTCCGCCTTTTGGGAACCCTGTTCTGGGGACCCCCGCCCACCTTACAATTTGTCACGCAACCCCCAACTCTGCCCCCACCAGCCCCCCCCCCCCCACCCGACGCTTCCCGTCATGAACTTTCCGCTCACCGAATTCCGCCCCCCCCCCCCCCGACCCCGCCCTCGACACACCCACCTAGCCCCCGATCAGGGCCCCGCCTCTCCTGCTACCTCGCTCCCTCTGGGTACCCTCTTCTTGGGGCGCTCCACCGTGCAATTTCTCGCCCACAGCAACTAATCTTGAGCTTTCACTGGGCCTCCACCCTCCCCGATACCGCCCGCCCTCTGGAAACTCTGTTTCGGGGGCCCCACCCTGCAATGTAAAGCCTCGAACCGACCCTGATCCTTCGCCAGACTCAACCCACCCAGAAGTTTCCCGCCCAAAACCAGCCCTCACCCCAACCAGGCCTCCCATCCTCTGACGCCCTCCGCTCTCTCGGACATCTGTTCTTGGGACTTCATCGCCCGCCGAATTCTCGGTCCGAGCTGCTCTCCCCCCTCCCCCGCCAGCCCCCCCCCTCTGCGAACTCCGTCTTTGGGTCGCCCCAGCCTATCATGTCTCAGCCAGAACCGCCCCTAATCTCCCCTCTGAACATCCCCGCCGTCTTGGAACTTATCTCTCCTGGGGCCGTCCTTATGCCTCAATGACCTGTGTTGCTGGGGCCGCATCTCAATCGGCCGCTCGACATTCCCACGTCCGCTATCCACTTCTGTTCTTGGGCCCCCCCACCCTCTAATTTCCCTGGCCCAGATCAGCTCTGACAATTTCTCGCCCGGAACCGACCCTGGCCCC
Organism: Prorocentrum cordatum; assembly: GCA_963575745.1. Classification (NCBI taxonomy): domain Eukaryota; class Dinophyceae; order Prorocentrales; family Prorocentraceae; genus Prorocentrum; species Prorocentrum cordatum. Next base: position 506,999 of record CAUYUJ010015726.1, read on the forward strand.
GCACTGCGCCTCCACCCCGCCTACCTCCCCCGCGATCTCTTTTGCGCGAAACCAGCCCTGACCACTCCCACGCACCCGCAATCTGGGAACTCTGTTCTTAGGACCCCCGCGCCATGCAATCTCTCATGAAAAACCGACCTTGGCCCGCCGCAAGGCCTCCGCCCGGCCCGACGCCCCCCGCCCTGTGGGAACTCTGCCCTGCCTCCCCCGCCAATGGCTTCTCCAGAGCCGACCCCGGTCCCCTCGCCATAATCTCCGCCCTCCCCCGCCGCGCCCCCGCCCTCTTCGAACCCTGCCCTTCAGACGGACACTGCGCCCCCGCCTGGCCCCCGCCCCTTCCGGCGCCACCAACCATCTGCGAAAACTTCTCTTGGCCCCCCCCGCCTGGCAAACTCCTGCCCGGAACCGGCCCTGACTCCCGCCGAGCTTCCGCCCAACCCCGCCGCCACCTGGCAACCCTATTCTACGGCAGTCTGTCATGCAGACCTGGCCCTGCCCGCCCGCCAAGCCCCTACCGCCCGTGACCCCCCCCCGCCTTGCTGGAACTCTGGTCTCGCCCCCTCCACTCTGCCATTTCCCGGCCAGAAACAACCCTGACTCTTGACAGGCCCTCCCCCTTCCGACCCCGCGAGCCCTCTCGCGGGATCCTGCTCATCGGGCCGGCTTCCCTGCGACGTCCCACCCAGAACCGGCCCCCGGCCTGCCACTAGGCCCCGCCCTGGCCCTCCACCGGGCGTTCATCTCCGTCGACGCACCTCGCCCCCTGGGAACTCTGCTCTTGGGATATCCTGCTCGCGGCATTTCCGCGCCCGCCGCCGGCGCAGTCGCCGCTCGGCGAAATCCGCCAGCCACGCCTCGCGTGCGCCGGCTCCGCGACGCTCGCCGCTGCAATCCTTCTCGGCCTTGTTCGTTTTGACAACTTCCCTGAATTGTTGACTGAGCCGCAATGACCGCCGGGAGCAACGCAGACGAGAACAGAACGAATTGTGCTCAGTTTACTTTCGCTCAATATATACAATGAGGGAACTGCCATGACAGCAAGCGCGCCGACTGACGCGCATCATGAATCACCCTGCATTTGGACCGCCTCTACGTTCTACCGTTGCATGAATCAAGAGTTGGCCAACGTGTCTAGGAAGCTTCTTAAGCGTAACCTCCATGTTTCGTTTGATTCGTCACTCGTTGATTCTCTCGTCCACGCTCGTTTCATGCAGGTTGGTTCGTGTTGTAGTTTGGGCATCTTGCAGTCTGACATGTTTGCTTGGAAACGAATGCTCGACAGCATTGCCATCGATATTCCTGCCGATAAATGCAAGTCCCCCCTGGCTGTTTTATGCCCAAGAGGTTGGCAGGAGCGCGCGCGTGCTATCATGTGCTTTAGCAACAAAGTGTGCTCTCAATCGTTCCGGCGTTCTTCTGTGAACCGGCAACTTGAAGAGCAGCAGGGATATTTCCGCTACACTAGTATTTACTTCCCCCTGTTGCCAAACATGTGCACGGGTCAATCGATGTTTGGCTGAAGAACTGTGACATTCTCAAGAAGATGCGGCCTGTGGGGTCTCATTATCATCATTGCTTGAAGCCTTTGTTTTCTCTTGCTTGTCGGGTTGCGAACTACATGTTGTCATGCATATGCCCTGATAGCATGTCCGTTTTGTCTGCTCGTCGCGGTCTCAATGTTGACGCCGCTGGTGAATTCAGCAGTGGTTTTGTTCGGGTGTTCGTTCCTTCGAGAAGGGGCATTGTCAATTTCTTTAACAATGCACCTCATAATTTGACCTCACGCACGATCGAACGGCCCATAAAGATGCGGCGGGAAAAGATGTCCGGCATACGACCGTTTGTCAAGCTGCCACGCGTCACTCGCTGCGCCAGTCATTCCAGAGAGTCGCCGTTGCATTTTTCGCGGGGTTTCCGGGGCCATGCGAGGAATCTTGCCGCTGCGCAAAAAAACACCGAGGCCTCAATTCTCGTGTCGTCCCTGTCGGTTCTTGCGTTTTCAAACTCGCGGATTTGCGTCGCGTCATGCATATTGATCTTGCTAGTGGGTTAGTTTTTTTTGATTGTTTTTTTTTTCCCAACCATCCTGTGGTGTTGGGTCCTCGTTGTGAAGAGACGGTGGCCCGCGTCTCCTCTCCTCCTCTCCTCCTCCTCCTCTCCTCCCCCTCCTCCCCTCTCCTCCCTGCGTTTCACCCACCCAGTACAGCGTTTCGTGGCCCCATAGGGAGCTCCACCGAAGGCTCCAGTGGCTGCGTTCGCATGGTGGCCTCGGGCCATTTCGGCTCACCCCTCACGAGGATCGTGGCCCCATAGGGAGCTCCACCGAAGGCTCCAGTGGCTGCGTTCGCATGGCGGCCTCGGGCCATTTCGGCACACCCAGTGCGGCGTTTCGTGGCCCCATAGGGAGCTTCACCGAAGGCGCCAGTGGCTGCGTTCGCATGGTGGCCTCGGGCCATTTCGGCACACCCCTCACGAGGATCGTGGCCTCATAGGGAGCTCCACCGAAGGCTCCAGTGGCTGCGTTCGCATGGTGGCCTCGGGCCATTTCGGCACACCCCTCGCGAGGATCGTGGCCCCATAGGGAGCTTCACCAAAGGCGCCAGTGGCAGCGTTCGCATGGCGGCCTCGGGCCATTTCGGCACACCCCTCACGAGGATCGTGGCCCCATAGGGAGCTCCACCGAAGGCTCCAGTGGCTGCGTTCGCATGGTGGCCTCGGGCCATTTCGGCACACCCCTCGCGAGGATCGTGGCCCCATAGGGAGCTCCACCGAAGGCTCCAGTGGCTGCGTTCGCATGGCGGCCTCGGGCCATTTCGGCACACCCCTCACGAGGATCGTGGCCCCCACCGAAGGCGCCAGTGGCAGGGTTCGCATGGCGGCCTCGGGCCATTTCGGCACACCCCATGCGAAATCGTGGCCCCATACGGAGCTCCACCGAAGGCGCCAGTGGCAGGGTTCGCATGGCGACTCGGGCCATTTCGGCACACCCCTCACGAGGATCGTGGCCCCACAGGAGCTCCACCGAAGGCTCCAGTGGCTGCGTTCGCATGGCGGCTCGGGCCATTTCGGCACACCCCTCACGAGGATCGTGGCCCCATAGGAGCTCCACCGAAGGCCCCAGTGGCAGCCTCCCTCATGGCTCTTAGAGCCCTCTCCTGCTTCTGCTCTTCGGTCAGGGGGGCGCCGTCCTCGTCGTCGTCGGCGCCCGCGAAGACGGCCGCGAACGTGCCCCTGAGCAGGTCGGGCCCCGGCGGGAAGTTGCGGCCACATCGGGGGCGCGGGCGAAGATGTTATTCACAATTGCGGTAGTCACAACTGCGCATGGCTGGGTCTTTCGCCAAGCTAATTTTCTTGCCCCCCCCCCCTTTCCGGCAACCGAGCTGCGATTCCCATGGCGGGCATGGCCCGAGGCAGCCCGCTGGCGCCAGGTTTTTGCAACGCTGTGTGTTGCTGCATCGAATATGAGAGAGGGCGCCTTCCAGCGCCGTTCAACATCCCTGGGGTCAAACTGGTTAGCCAAATATTGTTTCGTTGGGTTGGCGGCGTCTTCGGCGTCGTTTGTTTTTGGCGCGCCCCTGGCCGCGCTGAGCTCGCGACAGACCCGCCTACTAAACTGCGCTGGGTGAGCGAGGGTGTCATATCTAGGGCTGAAGAGGCTGGGGCGAAGGCGATTGATGAGTTCGCTCCGTATTATTCTGGCGTTGTGCACTCTCGTATCACTTATAAAACTACCACGCGCGCTTCCGCCTCAAGTGTGAGGACCCGTCTGTCGTCAATGGTTTTGACGTCAATGTTCTGTCTGATAGAATCGCTGTGTCTCCTCGTTCTCCCAATGGTGATCGCGCGCTCGCGTGTTCTACTGTCCTGCAGCACCATCGGTCCAAGAGTTGGCCCAGCAACTGGCCGCGCTCTGAGAAGATGGGATATGCCCAAGGGCACGTCGTCAGTGCTGTCGACAGATGCCTTGAGACTGATGTGGCGAGACATGTTGCCAGTCTTCTGCTCGAACTTGCTTCTTTGCGTTATCCATGGCAAGTGATTGAAGGGGCAGTCGCCAATGTTTAAGAGGACTCATCCTTACCTCTCGCGTCTTGATGATGCTGTGCGTGCCGCTAAGCATGTGTGGGTTGCGACGAAAAACAAGCAATGCCCGTGCGTGTGTCCAAGTTCGCTTGTGCTCGTTGCGTTGCCCTCCTCGTCCTCTTCCCTCTTGTCCTCTCTTTTGTTTCACCTGCGTTGCTCGTTTATTGTTTCTCTTTTGCTCGTTTATCCCGTCCATGTGCGCGAAGGCCTTGGTGCGTTACCACGAGTGGCGTCTCTTCTAGCATTATCTTCCGTGCTGCCGAGATTGATGGTGATTGCTCATCCTCAGGCTTGCTCGCGCTTGCGTTTGCGAGCTGGAAACACGCATGCTCGCCGCTGTCGTGGGGCACTTTCAAAACAGCGGCCACTTGGTCACGCGTGCAAGGGATGTTTCGCTCGCAAGACGTTTGCCCCAGGACTTGGAATAGCGCGACAAATCCTTGGGAGAAGGAGTCCGGCGACCTTCGCGACAAGAGCACAAGACGGTCCCCGAGGCAATTGTGGGCCCACCTGAGCTCTGATAGCGTCGATCACACACTCACGCATGCACAAGCATGGCATGTGCGGGATGACAACGCGCAAACAGTGCATGTGATGCATGGCGCTCGTGGGCGACAACTGAAACGTGATGCGCTTGACGTGCTGCATCTCTTTCCAGTGAAACATCCTCGACGCTCTCCTCAGCACAAACCGAAGCAGGTGCGGCTTGTGAGCCAACCGTTAGCCACTTCAGATGTCTGAGCACAACCGCGCAATTCGCCCTCATGTCACCCATGCGGAGAACGAGCGCCGACAGCGAATCTCGCAGCAACTTTTTCGTGTTATCCTCGCTAGTCGACACAATCTCATCAGCGCAAAAGACGCGCATATAAGCATGGTGTGTGTGGTCACGTCTTCTGGCGTAGAACGGTCGGCTCCGTCGCCCTTCTAGATGAGAGACCGCGCGGTGGTCAGGAGCGCGCTCATGCGTAGCGCGGACAAAAGCCTTCACAATAAGCATGTTCAACAGAGGGCGACCGCGGGCAATGTGCTGCTTTTCCAAATGTAAAATTTCAAAGTCACAAGAAGACGATATGCACAACAAAAGAGCTTGCGCGAACGCGCCGGCACCGAGAGGGCACACCTTGGAGTAAGCAGGCAACTGACAAGACGCATCCCCGGATAACATGTTGCGGTAATTCTCGGCACTCCGAACGCTCATGTCCCCGGTGGTTTTACCGACGTAGCCAAAACGATGAGTCATGGAAAACCACGTGTACACAACGCACTCCGACGGATGAACAACCGATCGATCACTCGCGACAGCCTTCTGCGAACGAGACGAATAGACAGACAACCATTTCATGGGAAGAACAAGGAGCGTGTGATTGATGGCAGCAGTAGCAGCAAACAACCAAGCTTTATCCTGCAAGGTCAACCGACCAGTCTGCCCGGAGAAGCAGTATCTCATCTCGCAAAAGGCGCGCGCGCTTTTAGTCGTGCTTTGATGTAGCAGCCGGTGCGCTTTACACTTCGTGGATCAAGAACGCTCATGCGTGACATTGCGCAACAATGCGCCAAAATACTGGATGCAACGCACGATGGCTTGTTTGTCGAAGGCAGGGTTGTGGCCGGAAACAAAAATCAAACACGAAGCCAGAATGTTCGTTTTGTCCGTGTCCTCAATCCAAGAACGCACGTGGATGCACTCGCAGCAGCAGCAGCGGGAGGTCAGAGGACAGGCAGAATGGGAGGGGCGAGAGACACAAGCGCACCCCTCCATATTGAAACCGAGGCGCTCGAAATGTGGTTTTACGGAACTCTGGCAAGATGCGTTGACCTGCCAGTGAGCAGCTGCCATGTCGAAGGTTCACCCCTCTCCGCTGTCACACGCGCGACCGGATTGGGAGAATGAGAGCGAGAGGAAGGAGGGCGAGCGAGGTAAGCAGGAAGACTATCCGAATTGCAAGTCCGACTAGCTAGTTCGGGATCTCTCCGGATTCCCCAGGAATCGCGAGATCTGGTCCCGCGCAGCAGACGCGCGCGAGGCGGCCATCCCGTTCGCAGCTGCATCGTCCCTGGGGCGGCGGCGAGGGCGCGGATTGGGGGGCGCCATGTTGAACCTTTCTGGACCATCGGGAAACTGCATTAACGAAATCTCCCGTAAATCATGAACCGTCTGAATATCATCATCATCATCCCTATGGATCTTGAAATGCGGTTTATTTGCATATTATTCAATAGCGAACACCCTTCCCATCTGCTTTGAGTCACGATTGCGAGAAACCCTCAATCCAAAATGATCTCTTGGCACAATTCTCCCCTGCGGCTCATCCGTGGCATCTTCCATCTCTTCGCCCATGCTCGCGCCGAACAATCGCTGGGCCAAGCCACCTCGAGGGCGGGGTGCCGACGTGGCGCTGGGGTGCGGATGGCGCCGAAGACAGCGGGCTTCATCTTCTGATCGTCTGCGAGAGAGGTAATCACCATCCGATTCTGAAACAGGTATATCCAATTTCTCATGGACTGCAGGAGCACCGATAAGAAACTTCTCCCACTTGTCGTCTGCCGCACTCATGGGCGCGAGCTTGGCGATGTCTTCCGCGCGATGTATAGATTTCGACTAATCTTCACCTTCTCCATTTTCATGCTGTCTGAATCCAGCAAGCCTCGTTGCAATCGAAGCCGCGTCAAAGCGAGGCGGATCGCCCGCGCGCAGAAGAAGAGAGCGCCCGCGTTCATCCTCGAGGTCCTGACGGGGATCAATGACTTGGTTCTCGTAGACTCGCATTGGGGCCGGGCGAATGGGGGGCGTCGTGGCCGATTGCGCGAGGTAGCCCATTGGATGCACGCGACTGAAACCCGGAAGCTGCTGTCCACCAAATTGCTGCCCACCAAACTGCTGATTGCCAAGCTGCGCCGGAGGGCGAGGAGCAAATGTATTCATATTCGCATTCATGGCGAGACAGGTGGGGGGCGAAAAGAAGATGCAAGGGGTGCGCAGTAAGCGGATGAGGTGCATGCAAGTATGCGGTGGATTAATGTTTTTGGGGCAGGACCTACCAGGTCACCAATCTGAGCGCTTGTTTTGACGACTTCCCTGAGCTGTTGCCTGGGCCGCAATGGCCGCAGGGAGCAGAACAGAACGAATTGTGCTAAGTTTACTTTCGCTCAATGTATACAAGCGCGAGCAAACCTGAGGATGAGCACCGCCATCAATCTCGGCAGCGCGCAGGATAATGCTAGAAGAGACCTCCCTCGTGGTAACGCACCGAGGCCCTCGCGCACATGGCCGGGATAAACGAGCAGAAGAGAAGCAATACACGAGCAACGCAGGTGAAACGAGAGAGCGGACAGGAGGGAAGAGGACGAGGAGGGCAAGGCAACGAGCGCAGGCGAACTTGGACACGCGCGCGGACATCACTTGCTTTTCGTCGCAGCCCGCGCGTGCTTAGCGGTGCGCGCAGCATCATCAAGACGCAAGAGGTGCGGATGAGTCCTCTTGACATGGGGGGGCGCCCTTTCGATCACTTGCCATGGATAGCGCAAATAAGCGAGTTCGAGCAGAAGGCTAACAACGTGTCTCGCCGCATCAGTCTCATGGCGTCTGTCGACAGCGCTGACAACGTGCCCTTGGACAGATCCCATCTTCTCAGAGCACGGTCGGTTGCTGAACCAACTCTGGAACCGAGGGCGCTGCAGGACAGTGGAACACGCGAGCGTGCGATCACCACTGGGAGAATGAGCAGACAAAGCGATTCTATAAGACAGAACATTGACATCAAAACCAACGACGACAGACAGTTCCTCACACTTGAGACGGAACGTGCGCATGGTAATTTTAACAAATGATACGAGTGTGCACAACGCCTGAATAATACGAAACGAACTCATCAATCGCCGTCGCTCCGGCCTCTTCAGCCCTGGATTTGACATCCTCGCTCGCCCGCCGCTGTCCAGCGGGCGGGTCTGTCGTGGGCTCAGCGCGGCCGGGGGCGCGCCAAAAACAAATGACGCAGAAGATGTCGCCAACCCAACGAAACAACATTTGGCCGACCAGTTGGGCCCCGGGGACGTTGAACGGCGCTGGAAGGCGCCCTCTCTCATATTCGATGCAGCGGCACGCAGCATTGCAAAAACCTGGTGCCAGCGGGCTGCCTCGGTTCATGCCCGCCATGGGAATCGCAACTTGGTTGCCGAACAAATCAAACCCATTGGCAAGATCAGTATGCGTGACGCGACGCAAACCAATGATTTTGAGTATGCAAGAACCGACAGGGGCGACGCAAAAACTATGAGGCCTCGGTGTTTCTTTTGCGCAGCGGCAAGATTCCTCGCGCGGCCCCGGGCGCTCGGTGAAAAATGCAACGGTGACCCTCTGAAGTGACTGGTGCGACGAGTGACGCGCGGCGCCTTGACAAACGGTCGTCTGCCGGACATCTTTTCCCGCCGCATCTTAATGGGCCTCTCGGTCGTGCGTGGGGCCAAATGATCTTGTCCAACAATAATGGTCAATGTCCCTTTTGAAAGGAACGCAGACCGGAACAACACCGCGGCTAGATTTATCAGCGGCGTCAACATCGAAACCGCGGAAGATCTCAGGAACGCGACGAGCAGCGCTGCTTGCCATTCGGTTTCTGCGCCGACCTCCTTCTCAGCCACGGTCTGAGCGCCGACTCCCGTCGCGACCGTTCGCGCGCGATGCGCGTCCGCCGACGGCGAGCTCTCCGCTAGCCCCGCGCGGCGACTGCGCGTTCGATCCGCGCCCCTGACGTCCCTCCGCGCCCATGGACAATAACAGATTTGTTCCTTCGCGGCTTTGCATCCACTGCGCCATTTCGACTCCTTCTTCGCCCTCTGCCGCTGCGCGTGCGACGCGAGCTTCTGCCATTCGTCCGCGGGGCCCTCCCGCGTCCGCGGTGAGGGCCCGGTCTCTGGCTTGCCCCTCTTGCAAGCGATGCCCCGTGCCACCTGTGCCCGCGCGGTCTGCGCCCTCGCCTTCCTCCCGCTGGCTTCTCTCTCAATGCTGCCGTGGCGCTTCCGATCCGCTGCAGCTGAATTCGACTGCGCGTGGGCGGGGTCGCCCTCCTGTGCTTCGTCGGCCTTGCAGCCGCGCGCCGCGCTCGCTGGCGCGCGCCATCTGCTCTCGTTCGCCCGTCTTCCCGCGCCGGGCGCGCGGGCGCCCCGCGTCGCGGTGATGCCGTGCCGCCTTCAGGAAAAGCCCGCCAATATCTCCTTCTCGCAGGATGGAAACACGTCCACTTATTTTCTATCCGGCGCACTTTGAGCGCGCCGTCGCGCCGTCGGATCGCCGACTTCGACGAGCGGCGCTGGGGCGCGCGACAGGCGGCCCCCCCCCTCCCTCTCACTGACCGCGCCCCATGCGCTGTCGCGGCGCGCCCGTGCTCGTCGGATGCCCCGCGCGCGCTTCGCGCTCTCGGCGGCCGTCGGCGCGGCTCCGCTGACCGACCTGACGTTGGTCCTCGTAGTTCGCGCGGCCACAGGCCGCGCGCCTGCTGGGCGGCGCGAATTCCTTCGCGATCGAGCCCCAATCGGGGCCCCCTCCTCGCGGCGTCCGCGAGGGCTAGTCCGGCCCTTCCGCTCCCCCATCTGCTCGCGCGGTGCGACGTCGCAGGGGCGGGGGGTCAGCGCGACCCCGTGCCGTCGAGCCCGCGCCATGGTCGCGCGGCTCGACAAGGGCGCCGTGCCTCCGCCGATGCCCATGTCCACGATGGCCCCCGGCTCGCAAGTCTGCCCTTGCGCCGCGTGGGCCGCGGCCCCGAGCGCGGGGGCTGGCGGGAACTGGCGCCATTTCAAAATTCGGTCGTGGATGCGCGCAACCCTCGCGAACAAACCGCTTCTATATCTGCGGGGGGTCGCCGCGTGCAATGCGCGTGTTCTGTCAGTCAGACGTTCGCCCGCTCGCGCGGGGCTCGACCGCCGCGCCTTCGTCGCCTTCGTCGAAGCTAACGAAGATCAATTTCAAAGTTCTCTCCTATGTGACCTCGCCCCCGCGCGTCGGTCAATCGTTTTCTTCGTCGCCGTCGCCCGCCTGCGACTGCGCGTGGCCCGCGCGTCCTCTCAGCAGGTGATTGTCCTCGCTGTAGTCTGTGTGATCGGTGAAGGAACGAGTGTGCCCCCCGCGATTGGTGGGACTCCGTATCAGTCCCCGCTCTCCTTGTCGTGGCGCCGTTGCTGGGCCGTCTCTTGCCGCGGCAGATGCGGCCGCTCCCGACGAGAAGCCGACGCGGCCGTGTCTCGCGCGGGTACGTGCACCATGGGCTTTCGTGGAGACGGCCGTACTGGGGTGCTCGGAGCTTGTGCTCATCGAACTTGATCTGCTGTTTGGGAACTCTTCTGACGCGAAACAAAACTTATCCGTTTGCAGTCGCAGGTCCTCCGGGCCGTCGATGACTAGTCGGCGCCTTTCGCGCTCCTCTTTGCAAACCCTTCAATCCTTCCTGCGTGTCGCGTGAGGAACGGCGGGGCGGTTTCTCCCTTCCCCGCTGTCGCGGCCACAGCGATCCCTGCGTTCTGGCGCATCGCTGGAAATCTGGCCCCCGCAACCAACCTGTCCGTTCAACCAGTTCCGAGGCACGCTGGTACGACGGGCATCCTGACCCCGCAGAACTTTCAATTCAATTTGCCTGCCCAACGGGCCAGAGGCGTGCTAAAATCTCCAGCGCGCGTTGAAGAATGTTTCTAATTCGCGCGCGCGTGGCGGCTCCTGGGGGCCCCGGCTAGGTCCCGAAAGGTCCCCGGCCCTGGGGCCCCCCGGAACGCCCCAGGAGCGTTCCAAAGCGGCGCCATATTAGTAGCAGGCCCCACGGCTTCAGGCCAAGAGCGTTCCAAGGGGGCCCAAGTTTCCCCAGACGGACCACACGCCCCAGGAGGGTTCCAGAATGACTTCGATGAAAGACCCCGAATGCAGTGATCTTTGACTTTGCGCAAGTTCTTGGGCGATTTTGGGAGCTGCCGACCGCCCTGGGCGGCCCAAGAGGCCGCCAAGATCGCACCAAGTCAGTCCAAGAGGTCCCCAGGACGGACCTCAGACTGCCGAAAAAGGGCACCAACATGGCCCAAGAGGCGTCCCCAGGGCGCTCCCATGAGCGCCCCGAGTGGAACTCGAATAGGCAGAACGAGCCTTCCCCGAAAGCTCGGCCCCTCTGCCGCCAGCAGGCCCACAAAAAACCCTCAGGAGGCCACTGGAAGCCCCCAAGAGGCCCCAGGAGGTCCCACAAATGCCGCGAAGAGGCCTCCGAGAGGCCTCCGACGAAACCCCGAGGAGCCTTCCAAACAGGCGTCTTGTCTGCGATCCAGTTTGGTCCCCACAGTGCCCGAAGAAGCCGTCGAGGGGCATCCTCCTCCTCCTCCCTTCTCCATCTCCTCCATCTCCTCCTCCTCCTCCTCCTCCTCCTACACCCTCCTCTTTCTCCGCCACCTCTTCCTCCTCCTCCTCCCCCTCCCCGATTGACTCTCCATATCCTCCTTCTCGCCCGCTGCGGGCACACCAACAAATAGCAACAATGGTGCAATATGGGCCCGCGAAGTGAGAGAAGCGAATAAACAAGATGCCAAGGCACACCAAGCATCCGGAAAAACTTCGTGCATGATTCCCGCCGACGTCGCCACCCCACGAAACGTCAAGACCCGACCCCAAGGGCCCCGTGAACCAGAGCACAAGCCTTCTTTGGGTTCGGCGGCACAAGCGGCAGCCGGTAGATCAACTATTGAAGGTCCGCGCGGATTTCTCGGATCGGCGCTGAACCCCCCTCCCAGGCACGCGGAGCCTGCCAGGGCAGGCGCCGGAGGCTTCTTGGCCGCTGGGGGGGCTCCAGCACAGATCCAAGAAATCCGTGCGGAACTCCGACCGTTTGTGTTTATGCGTTTTGTTCCCCCTCGGATCATGGGTTCTTGATCCTCTGAGCGTCGGGCCCCACCCCATTGTCTGTGTTCAGACAGAAGCCCGACACTAGGAGAAGCCGTGTCGACATCAGGACGGCTGCGACCCTTTTATCTTCGGCTCCCAGTGGCCGCAAAGGGCGCCGTCGTCTCCCCACGAGAGGCCCAGACCCGACCCCAAGAGCCCCGTTACCCAGAGCACAAATCCTCTTTGGGTTGGGCGGCACAGGCGGCAGCCTTATGGTCCTGCGGTTGCTTTTTGCTGGGATCCCATTGGCCGCAGGGGGGGGATTCCTTGCTAATATTGCCGTCGTCGTCGTCCGTGTCAAAGGCCTTGAAGGCGGCCCACAGCACAGACTCCTGCCCGGGCGGCGGCCGCGGCGGGGCCGCCAGGGGCGCTAGAGCGCCAGCCGAGCGGCGCATGAATTGTTACTCCCTGAGCGGCCTGTCTGTAGGAGTCCTGTTGGTCCCTCTTCGAGGCACGCCTGGGCCCGTTCGGATCCGGAATCGTAGGCCCGAGGCCCGCGGTCGCCCGTGGGGTCTCCCGTGTGCGCAGCACAATACAATGCCCTCTGTACTAATCACCTCTTCTGTTTACGGCACTCTGCCCTCACGAATGTCTTCTTCAATTCTCTCGGGGGGATCCTCCTGCGTCCACCTCCCACTCCTCCTCAACCGATACCCTCCGACCTCCTCTGGCCTCCCGCGTCCTCGCTCCCTCCTGCTACTTCCGCCTCCACCCTCCACCCTCTTCCCCCTTCCCCCCGTCCCGTGTGCGGGTGTCGTGGGGTCTGCCCCCTATGCCGGATCGAGGGCGTGCACTCTACGGGCTTTTGGCCTCACGGAAGCCGCAAGCACTGGGGAGGCGCTTTTGCGCAAAGAGCACAGAAAACGACTTGTCCGACGCCTGGACTCTCTCCAAAGCGTCTGAGGGTTGCTTGGACTAGGCCTTCACAAACCGCCTTCCAAGCTCTGTGTCGTCTCATTTCATATCATATCATGCCATCCTATCTCATCTCATCTCATCCCTTTCCATCTTCGCTCATCTCGTCCCATCTCATATCAGATCGTATCATCTCATTTCAAACCATCACATCACACGACGTCGCATTTCATTTCGCCCTCCCCGTCCTCCTCGTGCCCTCCGGAAAAAAAAGGGCAACCGTTTGCACGTGCGTATGTCGTATCGATTTACAAACGACGGTATGTGTGCGTGCATGTATGTATTCTCCAATCACTTAGCAACATCTCATTTTTTCCAGAAATGTGGGCTGGTGCGGCGGTCTGGCGGCCATGTTGCCGTCGCCGCCCCGTCGCCGCCTCCTGTCGTCTGGGCTGGTGTGGCAATCTGGCCTCTGCATTGTCGGTGTCGCCGCCCCGTCGCCGCCCATCGCCTGGGCCAGTGTGGCGGTTTGGCGGCTATGTCGTAGCCGTCGCAGCCCCGTCGGCGCCAATCGTCTGGGGTTGTGCGTCGGTCTGGCGGATCTGTTGTCGCCGTCGTCACCCCGTCGCCGCCTCGACGCGGCCTCGCACGATTGAGTCACATAGATTGCACCAAATGGATGGCACCACGCAGACTTCATCACATATATTGCACAACGTAGATCGGAACACAAATTGCACAACCGTGGTCGCACCGCGTATATCGTACCGCATATATCGCACCACGCGGATCGCAAAACATAGACTGTACCACGCATTTATCGCACCGCATGGACTGCACTGCATCAACTCTACTTTCTACAATCGATTCCACCACCCTCCCGAAGGCACACTTAAGGGTTCCCCCCCCGGAACGTGCACCTTACATATGATTCTGCCCCATCGCTCATTCTTAATCTGAAAGCATATGGTTCCAGCCCAACTGGCATCGATTCACACATTGGACGAACTTTGCACGCGGTCGTCGTCGCGCGCGCATGCCACAGTCCTTCAATAGTCGAAGGTTTCGCGAACATTTCAACATCGAATGCCCCGAAACATGTAAGACACACGGTTTTGCAACACGATATCTCCATTTCTGCGCGCGCGCTTTCGAAGACTTGGGACAACCATTGTGTTTTAGACGTTTTATTCCATTCGACAAAACGTGCGTCTTTCGCGCGCATGTCGGAATCATCCAAAAGCCAATGCGCGCGTCGATCCCTGTCAAAGATCACCATGCAGGACACTCGTGCCTGTCGGCCGCGCGCGCATGTCTAAATCATTTTTTACAACCTTCAGCGCCGACGCGTGGACACCATCCCCGTCATCGGCGCCGCCACTGGCTTTGCCGGCGTCATCGTCATCGCCGTCACAAACATCGCTACACACATCATCGTGTCAGCTGTTGTCGGCGTCGCCAGGATACCGCACCCGGCCGAATCACTAATTCGCACTCAAATGCTTGCGCATCAGCGCAAGCCTGCGAGACACGCTGGGTAGCCTCCAGCGGTCAACGCCGCCGCGGCCGCGTCGGTCGTGCCAGACTAGGTGGCCGCTCTGCGCGCGAGCCTGCGGGCGCTAGCGCAGCCGCAGAGATGCGCCAGCCAGCGCCGAGCAATCATCGCAATCACCGCCTATTGGTGTTGCAAACCCAATTGCGGGTGGGTGGGTGGGTGGGATGATTGCGCGAGCAAGTGTGGTTCACAACTCACTACGGACCAACATGAATTCTCCATTTCTAAAAAGAAACTAGGTTCAACCCCCCTCCCCCCTCCCCGGTTTGTAGACCCCCCGGGAACCTATGCAAAACACATGGGACTCTGACCCAATGTCATCCTACCTTTGAGTTCGTACTGTCCCAGCCAAACAGGTATCGCCCCCGCCCCCGCCATCCTCTGAACAAAAACTATGCGCGCACACTCGCTTATCAAAAATCATAAGTTTCCACGAATCCCTTGCACCAAACGAAACGAAGTGCACACGCGCGCGTCGTTGCGCGTGCATGCCGAAATCATTCCAGCACCTCCGGTGTCGGATAGATTTCAAAATCGAGTTTCCAAAAGACATGCCAAAACACAGGATTCCGCAACATTGATATGTTCGAAAAAAGCTTACGCGCGCGCTCTCGCGAAATCTTAACGCAACCATCAGTTTTTCAAGATATACGACCAAACGGGCTTCGCGCGCGCGCATGTCGAAGTCGTTCGAACGCCCTTGCGCGCGTGCCGTCGCGAGAATCCTCTGCAAAGACAAAGAACGAAGTGCAGGCGCGCGCGTCGTCGAGCACGCATGCCGAAATCCTTCCAACACCTTCGGTTTCGGAAGGATTTCAAAGTGTCCAAACTACAAACACACACACACACACGCACACACACAGACACACACACAGACACACACACAGACACACACACACACGCAGACACACACACAGACACACACACAGACACACACAGACACACACAGACACACACACGCACAGACACACGCACAGACACACACACAGACACACACACAGACACACACACACACAGACACACACACAGACACACACACAGACACACACAGACACACACAGACACACACAGACACACACACAGACACACACACAGACACACACACACAGACACACACACACAGACACACACAGACACACACAGACACACACACAGACACACACAGACACACACAGACACACACAGACACACACAGACACACACACAGACACACACACAGACACACACAGACACACACACACAGACACACACACAGCACACACACACAGACACACACACACAGACACACACACACACAGACACACACACACACACACACACACACACAGACACACACACAGACACACACACAGACACACACAGACACACACACACAGACACACACACACAGACACACACAGCACACACACACACACACACAAACACACTCACACAGACACACACACAGACACACACAGACACACACACAGACACACACAGACACACACAGACACACAGACACAGACACACACACAGACACACACACAGACACACACACACAGACACACACACAGACACGCACACAGACACACACACACACACACTCACACACACTCACACACACTCACACACACTCACACACACTCACACACACTCACACACACTCACACACATTCACACACATTCACACACATTCACACACATTCACACACATTCACACACATTCACACACATTCACACACATTCGCACACATTCACACACATTCACACACATTCACACACATTCACACACATTCACACACATTCACACACACATTCACACACACATTCACACACATTCACACACATTCACACACACATTCACACACATTCACACACATTCGCTCACATTCACACACATTCACACACATTCACACACATCCACACACATTCACACACATCCACACACATTCACACACATTCACACACATACACACATTCACACACATTCACACACATTCACACACATTCACACACATTCACACACATTCACACACATTCACACACACACTCACACACACTCACACACACTCACACACACTCACACACACTCAAACACACACATACACTAACACACACTCACACACACACACTCCTCACACACACCCACACACACCCACACACACTCACACACATTCACACACATTCACACACATTCACACACATTCACACACATTCACACACATTCACACACACATTCACACACACACATTCACACACATTCACACATATTCACACACACTCACACATTCACACACATTCACACACATTCACACACATACACACACATTCACACACATTCACACACATTCACACACATTCACACACATTCACACACATTCGCTCACATTCACACACATTCACACACATTCACACACATCCACACACATTCACACACATCCACACACATTCACACACATTCACACACATTCACACACATTCACACACATTCACACACTTTTACACACTCACTCACACACACTCACACACACACACTCACACACACACACACGCACACTCACACGCACACACGCACAGACACAGACACAGACACAGACACAGACACAGACACAGACACAGACGCTAAAACAATACCCTGGCGACGTACCCAACCCCTGCGCAAACGCGGGGCGCAAATAGTTTAGGACACTTTATAAGGGGGCGATGACGGAGCGAGGGTTACATATGTCTGCAGACGGAATTCGGGAGACTCGCAGGACACTGGCTACAGGACAAGGGCTAGATAAAGCTGTTAGTTACAATCCCTGAACAACCCTAGCCACTTCGAAAGCGGGGATCTCAGATCGCAGCCCCCCAGGGATGGCGAGGTCTAAATTTGGGTCCGCCCGTGGCGTCACTGTGCTGTGCCCCCAAGCAGGCCTCGAAAGTGGCGACAGTTTCACAGATCGCAGTCCCCCCAGGGATGGCGAGGTCTAATTTGGGTCCGCGCGTGGCGTCACTGTGCTGGGCACCCCCAGCAGGCCTCGAACGTGGCGACAGTTTCACAGATCGCAGCCCCCCCAAGGATGGCGAGGTCTAATTTGGGTCCGCCCGTGGCGTCACTGTGCTGGGCCCCCCAGCAGGCCTCGAAAGTGGCGACAGTTTCACAGATCGCAGCCCCCCAGGGATGGCGAGGTCTAATTTGAATCTGCGCGTCGCCCTCACCGTGCTGGGCCCCCCAACAGGCCTCGAAAATGGCGACAGTTCCACAAATCGCAGCCCCCCAGGGATGGCGAGCTCTAATTTGGGTCTGCCCGTGGCGTCACTGTGCTGAGCCCCCCAGCATGCCTCGAAAGTGGCGACAGTTTCACAGAAAGTGGCGACAGTTTCACAGATCGCAGCCCCCCCCAGGTCTAATTTGGGTCTGCCCGTGGCGTCACTGTGCTGGGCCCCCCAGCAGGCCTCGAAAGTGGCGACAGTTTCACAGATCGCAGCCCCCCAGGGATGGCGAGGTCTAATTTGGTCCGCCGTGGCGTCACTGTGCTGGGCCCCCCAGCAGGCCTCGAAAGTGGCGACAGTTTCACAGATCGCAGCCCCCCAGGGATGGCGAGGTCTAATTTGAGTCTGCGCGTGGCGTCACTGTGCTGGGCCCCCCAGCAGGCCTCGAAAGTGGCGACAGTTTCACAGATCGCAGCCCCCCAGGGATGGCGAGGTCTAATTTGAATCTGCGCGTGGCCCTCACTGTGCTGGGCCCCCCAGCAGGCCTCGAAAGTGGCGACAGTTTCACAGATCGCAGCCCCCCAGGGATGGCGAGGTCTAATTTGAATCTGCGCGTGGCCCTCACTGTGCTGCAGGCCTCTGGCGACAGTTTCCAGATCGCATGAACCTCACTGTGCTGGGCCCCCCAGCAGGCCTCGAAAGTGGCGACAGTTTCACAGATCGCAGCCCCCCAGGGATGGCGAGGGCCGTGCGTCACTGTGCTGGGCCCCCCAGCAGGCCTCGAAAGTGGCGACAGTTTCACAGATCGCAGCCCCCCAGGGATGGCGAGGTCTAATTTGAATCTGCGCGTGGCCCTCACTGTGCTGGGCCCCCCCAGCAGGCCTCGAAAGTGGCGACAGTTTCACAGATCGCAGCCCCCCAGGGATGGCGAGGTCTAATTTGAATCTGCGCACTCACCGTGCTGGGCCCCCCAGCAGGCCTCGAAAGTGGCGACAGTTTCACAGATCGCAGCCCCCCCAGGGATGGCGAGGTCTAATTTGAATCTGCGCGTGGCCCTCACTGTGCTGGGCCCCCCAGCAGGCCTCGAAAGTGGCGACAGTTTCCAGCCCCCCCCCAGGGATGGCGAGGTCTAATTTGAATCTGCCCGTGGCGTCACTGTGCTGGGCCCCCCAGCAGGCCTCGAAAGTGGCGACAGTTTCACAGATCGCAGCCCCCCAGGGATGGCGAGGTCTGATTTTGAATCTGCGCGTGGCCCTCACTGTGCTGGGCCCCCCAGCAGGCCTCGAAAATGGCGACAGTTTCACAGATCGCAGCCCCCCGCAGGCAAGACAGGAAGAGGCAGGGAGGGAGGGAGGAGGAGGAAGGAAGGAGTGGAGACCACACTGCTCTATTCAAAACGAATACCCAACCAAGGAGGGTTGGGGAAAAACGCAGGGTTTCGCAACACGGATTCTAACAAAAACGTGCGCACGCGTTCTTGCGTCGTCGTCGTCGTCGCCGTCCCTCCTCCCTCGTCGTCGTCGTCGTCGCCGTCGTCGTCCTCTGGATTTCCTCGTCGTCGTCATCGTCGTCGTCGTCGTCGTCCTGTTTGGCGTCGTCGTCGTCGCCGTCGTCGTTGTCGCCGTGGTCATCCTTCCTCCTCCCTCGTCGTCGTCGTCGTCGTCGTCCGTCGTCGGCGTCTCGTCGTCGTCCCTCCTATTTCGTCGCCGTCGTCGTCGTCTTCCCTCCTCCCTCGTCGTTGTCGTCGTCGGCGTCGCCGTCCTCCCTCCTTCTTCGTCGTTCGCGTTGTCGCCGTCCTCCCTCCTCCCTCGTCGTTGTCGTCGTTGTCGCCGTCGTCGTCCTCCCTCCTCCCTCGTCGTCGTCGTCGTCGTCTTCGTTGGCGACGTCGTCGTCTTCGTCGTCGTCGTCGGCGTCGTCGTCGCCGTCGTCGGCGTCGTCGTCGGCGTTGTCGTCGTCGTCGTCGGCGGCGTCGTTGCCGTCGTCGTCGTCGTCGTCGTCGTCGTCGTCGTCGTCGTCGGTGTCGTCGTCGTCGTCGTCGTCGTCGTCGTCGTCGTCATCGTCGTCGTCGTTGGAGACACCGTCGCCGTCGTCGTAGTCGTTGTCCGCGGCATCGTCGTCGGCGTCGGTGTCGCTGCCAAGTGCCATGTGGTACCAACCGTCACGGTCTTAAGAGGTATTGTGGCGAAGTTGCGGGTGGGAGGGTGGGATGTTTGCACGAGCAGTGGAGAAGTCAGCTTCAAGTTGAGCAAGTGATTGATTCCACATAATTTGCACTATATATATATGTATGTGTGTATATATATACATATATATATATATATATATATATATATATATATATATCAGAGTGAGGGGGCTGAACCGAACGGTCATTCACTGTCCTTGGGTGCGTGGCTGAAGTGGAATTCCGCGATGCGGATTATGGTTGTTGTTGTTGTGTTTGTTGTTTGTTGTTGTCGTCCCACCCGCGACCCGCCCGCGACCCACCCGCGAACCACCCCGCGACCCATCCACGACCCACCCGCGACCCACCCCGCGACCCACTCGCGACCCACCCGCGACCCACGACCCCCCGCGACCCCGCGACCCACCCGCGACCCGCCCGCGCCCCCCCCGCGACCCCCCCCCCCCGCGACCCCCCCGCGACCCACCGCGACCCACCCCGCGACCCACCCGCGACCCGCCCGCGACCCGCCGCGACCCTCCGCGACCCACCCGCGACCCACCCACGACCCACCCCGCGACCCACGTAACATTTTCGGCGCCTTCGGCGGGTTTCTTTTGCGTTCGTTCCACGTGGAGAACCTGCGACCCACCCGCGACCCAAACCGCGCCCGCGACCCACCCGCGACCCACTCCGCGACCCACCCAAAATGTTCGGAGCCTGCGACGGGTTTCTTTTGCATTCGTTCCAGGTGGACAACCTGCGGCCCAAACCGCATTCAGTGTACAAAGCAAAATTTTCGGTGCCTGCGGCGGGCTGTTTTAAAAATCCTTTTCCAGGTGGAGATGCAGAGCCCGCGACCCACCCGCGACCCAAACTACGTTCACTGAGCAAGCCAAAACTTCGGCGCCTGCGGCGGGTTTCTTTTGCATTCGTTCCATTTGGACAACCTGTGGCCCAAACCGTGTCTACAAAGCAAAATTTTCGGTGCCTGCGGCGGGCTAATTTTGAATCGTTTTCCAGGTGCAAGTGCAGAGCCCGCGACCCACCCGCGACCCAAACTACGCTCACTGAGCAAACCAAAAATTCGGCGCCTGCGGTGGGCTGCTTTTGCATTCGTTCCGGGTGGCCCACCAGCGATCCCCCCCGCGCTGAACTTGTCAGAGCATGCAAATCGGCGCATGCGGCGGGCTTGCTCGCATTGGTTTGGGAAAGCGCCCTCGTGAAGTTCCCCCGATCCGGCCCACGTTGAGTCTACAACAGCACATTGGCGCCTGCGGCGGGGCTGTGTCTGAACACGTTCATTGATAAGCCAGCTGCCTGCTGCAATTCGGCATCCGTGCCCAAAGCCTGCGATCAGGGGAAGCTGCCTCAAGGCGCCCACAATTAAGGGGCCTCGGGGCGCTGAAGGACCCTCCTGAGGGGGCGTGACGCCCGCGTCGCCCGCGCCCGCCCCCTCACTCTTATCCGCAATTGCGGGGTGCTACGTGTATCTCTCTCTCTCTCTCTCTATATATATATTCCTTTCGTATATTTATGCTCCTCTCTAAAAGAAGAATCGACCCCCCCCCCGGAGTTAACTGTCCCCTTCTGGAGTATTACGATTTCATACTTATTATATACACTCGCCCATCCGAAATATGAACTCATACTGTCCCAACCAGGCCGGTACTACTTCCCCCCGCCACCCTTGTCAAGTCATACTATGCGGGAACTTTTTTTGCTATATCATCACATGTTTCACGCAATCCTGTTCAATAATACCATGCGGCACACATTCGTTGTTGCGCAGCGCACTTGTCGAAATCCTTACGAAGACATACGTTTGCAACCATTTGAGCAACGCGCAGCATAAAAACACACGAATCGCATGGAAGGTCACCGAACAAATCTGCAAACAAATCATAGAATTCTACCCGCGCGCCATGTCCGAATCTTAATAGAACCAATGGTTTGTCAGCATTCATGTCAAAAGGCTGCGGATCTGGGATGTGGGTCAGAACCAAAGGTTCTCGACCCATATCCCAGATCCAGAGAGTCGTCGTCGTCGTCGTAGGCGTTGTCGGCGTCGTCGTCGTCTTCGAGGCTGCCATTTGGGCTCCGTGCCCCCCGCTGGGGCGAGGGGTGCGGGCGCGACCATGTGGCCCCAGCCAGCGGCCCGTGCAGCGGGCGCTGGTGCTGCTGCCGCCGCAATTCCTGGATCGCGGTCCAGGAGTCGCTCTCCCGCCTGGCACAGGCGAGCCCGACGGGCGAGGGCCACCGCACGCCGCGAGCTCAGGCTCGACGCGGCGAGGCGGCTGCTGCGGAGGCATCACGGCGAACACTGGGCCACGCAGGCCTCGGGGGCTCCAGGTGCCGGCGCTGCTGGGGGTCATGACGCAGCGGCGACGACTCCGCCGTGGAAGGCGCAGCAGTCCAGCGGGCACTGGGCCTGCAAGGCCATCAAGCTGTGTGGTTTCAAGAACAACTTCACCACGAGGAGCAAGTGCTGGAAGTGTGGGCGAGACAAGGGCGGCAGGAGGAACACCAGCCGCCCGCGCCCGCCGTCGCGCGGGGCTCGCGAGCACGCTGATCGGCCGGATCGTGGTGGCGCTGCAGCTGCTGGGCCTGCTGCTCCCATCTCAGAGGTGGTGCGATGTCGGAGGGCTGTCCAGTCCCTTCGGAGGTTGCTCTACGATGACAGCAATGAGGTCATGCAGCTCGCAGTGGCGGCCCTGGCAAAGGCTGAGAGAGTGGAGAGGGATGCCATGCCACCTGAAGAGGCACTCCGATGCTCAATGGACAGGCTCAGCTCCAAGGAGGCCGAAAGGGACAAGCTCGTCGAGCAGATCACAGAGCTGGAGTCCCAGCTGGGCGACGCCAAGGCCAAGCTCGAGGCCGTCGGCAGGGGCATCTCAGCCTTCCAAGCCGACGTTGCCAAGGCCAAGGCAGCAATGGTACCAGCTCCGCAACCTGGTGGAGAGGGACACGGCATCGCCAATGTGGCAGAGCGGCGGTGCAGAGGCTTCAGACCACCATCATCAGTGCCAACCAGTCGGTGCAGAATCCGTAGCCATTTTGGCTCAAGCCATGCTGGCTCAAGGCTCCATGCGGGGTCCCCTGAGCTAGGCATGGTGGCTGCGGGAGAGCCCCTCCGTGGGGCAGCCGGTGCGCGCGCGTCCGCCGACCGGTTCATTTTCAAGCTGAAGAGCAGGCTGGTGGCCGCTGACCGCAAGGCCCTCGCCTACGAGTTTGCGCTGCTGCACCTTTTCGGCGACGCGGAGGTTGCGGAGAGGGTCGCCTGTATTCTTCCTGCCCTCGCGTCCCTCCTCGCGGGCGAGCGGCCCGAGGCGCTGGACATCCTTCGGCGCAATGTGGCGCTACACTCCGAGGGGCCCTGCGGCGCGTCTCTGGTCCCAGCTGGCCATGCCGAGCTGCGCAAGGCCCAGAAGCACGCGCGTAGGCTCGAGGCGAGGAGGGCGGGCACCCAGCCCGCGGCTCACGGGCTGTCGCAGGGCTCCCCACCCCTCGGGGCCGAGTGCGGGCTCCGTCGTGACGCGCCCCCTTTCGTCCCGAGCTTGGGCTGCTGGGTGCCGCTGGACGGCTGCGGCCGCCTCTGCACGTGCGGCGCGACGTGCTACTCGTCGCGCTCCCCGCTGCCGCTCTCGGTTGCGGAGGTGTTCGAGGATCACGGCGACGAGGTCACTCCGAGTGGCGAGGCGGCTGCTGCTGAGTTTCCGACCAGGGGCGTCCCCCCCGCCCTGGTCGACGGCTCTGAAGGGGTGAGTGGGGCCGCGGGCCCGCCGCAGGGTGCCGTGCCAGCTTCGCAGCCTGGCAGTGCGGCCTCTCGTCGTGGCCCTGGCTGGTGGCTGGCGCGCGCGGCAGTCGCCAGAGCCTGGCTGGGGCCATCGCTGGACGAGGACGCCGTCCCCGAGGCTGCGGGCGGTGTGCTGCGGGTGCGGAGAGTCCGCTTTGCAGATGCCCCGCGCGTTTTCGAGATTGGGAGCTGCTCGGGCATGCGTGGTATTCTACGGCGGGGGAGCGTGCCAGGGTATCTGGACCCCGCCTGGACGCGCCACGCTAACGCCGTTGACCTCATGCACATGATCGAGGGCGACTCTTTCGGCATCAGGATTCCTCCCACACGGAAGCCGCTTGTTCATAGGGCGAGGTTCGCGTTCGGGCCTCGTCTGGTTGAAGCCCTTCCGCCTGGGATGTCTGTTGAGCGTGCCAGGGAGATCGATCGCCTTATCAGATTGTGCGGAGGACTGTAGCTCGTGAGTGAGTGAGTTTGTGGTGAGTGCAGTTGCGAGTCGTATGGGATTAGTGTCGTTTCTTTCCTTTGCGGTCCTGCACTTGTGTGGTCTTGTGTAGCATATGCTTTTGCCAGTGCTGCACTTGATGGTTGTATCTAGTCAGCCGCAGCAGAGGCGGCGCGCGAAGACAGGCGCAGGAGGCGCCGTCGCGCTGAAGGTGACGAAGGGGAGTGATGCAGCTCACTTTCCTCTTTTTGTTGTATCTGCCCCTCGTCACCTCTTTTGGCGTGCGCGTGAGGCAGCGTCTTCTGCCCCGCATTGCTGATGCAGCGAGGCGGCTCTGTTAGGCGTGATGTGCGCCTCCGCCCCGCTGCTTCTGATTCTTTGAAATCGTGCGCTTCGCGCATTTGGCGCTTCGCGCCCTTCCCCCTGGCGGCTCCCTTGGGGCCCCTAGGGTTGGCCCTTGAGGCCCTGGGGCCAACGGGCTCCGTGGGCCTCGGGCTCCTTTACGCCTTCATAGGCCCCGCAGCCCACAGCCCACAGTCGGTGCAGAACGGCCAGTCGAGAGAGCAGGTGGGTGCGCAGCTGCTGGGCTCCCTGGTGGCCAACATACAACGGCTGGGGCGCTCCTTCCCAACCTGCAGGGTGCCACAGCGGAAGCGGGAGGGCCTACTGTGGGTGCCGCTTTTCGCGGCCCACCTGCAGCAGCCCCAGCAGGGCCAGAGGATGCACCACCAGCCGCTGCCGTCGCAGCATCCGCCAGCCGCGCAGGCACCGCAGCAGCTGCAGGCACGCCAGTCGACGCGGGCAAGATGGAGATGGACACCCCCTTGGCCTGGGGGCACTACGCGTAGAAGAGCACCGAGAGGAGCACGCAGACACGGCATGGGCGTGATCACCTTCAATGGGTCATGCTGGAATACGCTCCAGCAGTTTTTGCTTGAAGGTGTGGGGGACGCGCAGGTTGTGTGTGCACAAGAACTCAAGTTGGACGGTGAAGCTGGGGATCGTGCTCAGACTTGGGCGCTACGACGCGGATGGAGGCCGTATATTTCACCATGCAAGAGATTGCAGTCACGAATGCCCTCGGCTGGGGTAGGGATTTTCGTGAGGGCGCACATCTCGGTCACTATGCTCTCGGACTGTCCCACCATGTGGGGTTTCAACATCTCGCCTGCGTGGGCCATTGCTATCCATGTGCAGACTGGGCTCCCAGGAGGCATCGTCATCGGGTCGGTGTACATGGAGTCCGTCGGCCTCAACAACTACGTGAGTCTGAATTGCCACAGGTTCATGCGTCTGGGTGTTTGCTTGCGCCACTTTGCTGTGCCATTCATCGTCGCGGGGGACTGGAATGCACCACCTCAGGAGCTAGAAACGATGGGGTTTCTCGATGTGTTATCTGCTGCCATTGACACGCCAACACGTTGTGAGGGAACGTGCAGGAGCGCGAAAGGCCGCTACGGCATGATCGACTATTGGTTGGTCTCTTCTGACATTGTTAAGGCGTGCGAACGGCCCCGCCTGGTCGAGAGGTGGGCGCCGAGACCGCGCCATCCTGTGCGATTCGACCTAGCTGCGCAGCCAAGACGCCACACGCAGATCACGCTGCAGGGTCCCAAGAGGTTCCCACGGGCGCATCCGTCTCATGTTGGCTGCCATCCGCTCGCAGGGCCACCACCGACGAGAGATTATCTTGAGAGGGTTCAGGCTGATGCTCAACGCGGACTCCCATGCGACGCCGACGAAGCCCAAGAGCGGCTGGACGGCCTCTACGCTGGTATGTTGCAGAACGTTGAGCAAGATCTCTGTCATATTTACCAAGTGGCTGAAACTCACCATCACTGTGGCAGAGCTGATGGGCAATCATATGTACGGAGACCTGTCGGAGGACCTGCTCGAGGAGGGCGACCTGCTGGAGAGTCGGAGCCACGATATCTGCGCTCTGTTGCCACTGCTGTGAAAGATCTTCTCACGCCTGGGAATCAGGGGCTTCCACCTGCGTCCAGGTGGGCACGAGTCGGTAGAGTTCTCAGGCCTGGGCATCGGCAGGATGTTCACACCGTGGAGGGGCGCACGCTGACCGACTGGGCTTGGACTGTCATCCATCAGGCTTGCACGCATGGAGGCGTAGCTTTCACTCTCATATTACAAGCATATGCTGGACTTCTGGAACCCCATGCTGGCCGCCAGGAGGATAGAGCTGCGAGAAGCCGCTCCCAGGCCTTTCGCAAGTGGGCGAACGACGCGCTAGTCACTGGGCCTGTACATCTCTTCGCCACGACTAAGATAAAGGGGTGAACGCACCAGGAGGTCGACCGTTTTGGCATCAAGACCCCCCTCCTGCAGGCAGTCGCAGACAATCAGATGGACGTGTGGAACCGCATATGGCAGGGAGAGGGGCTCTCCCACGACGAGGATCAGGAGTTTGCTGTGGACCACCTGATCGACAAGAACAGCGATGCCATGGAATTAATTAATGAGGAGCCTGCCCCACCAGGCCTTGGAAGTGCCCAAAGTGACCGACATGCGCAGAGCTGCCGCGTCGTTCACATGGCGCACAGGGGTAGGCGTCGACGGTCTCTCCCCGAGGGCGTTGACCCTTCTCTCAGATGGGGCAATGGCTCTTTTGGTGTACATCATATGGGCTGCTGAGACATGGTGTAGGTGGCCGACAGCAGTCATGTCAGTGCACATTCTTTTGTTGGGGAAGCCCATGGGGGGTTCAGACCTATAGCGCTGATGCCATCATTGTACAGGCTGTACATGAAAGTGCGGGTCGTTCACCTTCGACGATGGGCAGTGGACAACGCGAAGCCCTTCTTCGCGCTTGGCCAGGGCAAGTCCACGGTGGATGTAGCAGCTCGCACGATGGTGCACGCCGAGGCAGCAGATCGGCTTCAGGGAGAAACCATCGTCACGGCCCTCATCGACATCAGCAAGTGCTTCGACAGAGTGGTTTGGACGAAGATCATGATGGCCGCCAAGATGCATGAGTTTACAGTGGCTATTCTCAGGATGTGCATGAGCATGTATACAGCGCCGCGCGGAATACGATGGGACGATGCCTATTCATACGCGGCCAGAGTTGGACAGGGGGTACTCCCAGGATGCACGGCAGCTGTGTACCTTCTCCAGCTCGTGATGATTACACCATTTGATGTCTACGTGGCGTCGACGTCGCACGTGCCCAGATCCATAGATGTGTACGCCGACGACATCACTGCCCAGGTCTCCGAGCACATCAACACGATCGTCGACACGGCCGTATCTCTGCTGGATCGCCTGGCGGCGGTGCTCCTGGCCCTCAAGCTGCCCGTCGCAGCTGACAAGGCCAAGGTGCTCAGCTCGAACATGGAAGTGGCACAACAAGTTGCACGGCGAACACGACGTCACGGGTTCAGGGCGGCCACGTCGCTCAACATTCTGGGAATGGAGTCTCGCTCGGGCAAGTCCATCACCTACGCGACCGTGCACAAACGGATTCGCAAGGTCAAGAAGAGGCTCCCCAGGTTCATGAGGTTACGGAGCTCCATTGCCTTTGCCAAGAAGGTTGGCACGACTAGCCTGGGCCCAGCCAGCAATATGGTCTCCAGGTGGTCAGTGCGCCTCCAGCTACGGTGGTCACCATGACCAAAGTTGCTCGGGCTGGCTGGGGCAAAACACCAACGGCGACATCGACCTGGCTGGCATCGCAGTTGGAACCGTCGCCGCACCTTCAGCCAGAATGCATCGCCACGGTCGAACCTTTGTTTACATGGGCCCAGCTGGTGATGGAGGGTGTTGTGCCACATAGTGTATTGCAAAAAGCCTGGGACCGACAGAACAGTCTGCTGAGCGGTGCGAGAGCCCCATGGAAGCTCGTTGCTGGTCCAGCGGGTGCGGTCATCACATGCCTCAAGAAGCTCAATTGGAGGTATGATAGTTTTTCGAGCTGGACCACAGGCACGGGCATCGTGCTTGACCTCGCGACTCACGCGCCATCGTGGGTGAGCAAGGTCGCTAGGAGAGCATACGTCAATGTCAAGTGGGAGCAGTGGGCCAAAGGGTCTGATGTCGCTCCAGAGACCACATCGCCAACGAGGGACCCTTGCGGGTACTGGCTTGAGCCCATACGCATGATATTGCAGGCCCCACCCAGGGCCAAGTTGTGGAAGCTAAGTGACATGGCCGTCGGGGCGTTGCGGTCCACAGTCATTGGAGGACAGTGGTCTCAGAAGCGTCTGGCAAAATATAACTTCTCGGACATGGACTACTGCCAGGTGTGCGGCGACGGGTACGACGGCACGTTGCACCACAGGTTCTGGGAGTGCCCTAGCTGCGCCCACATGTGCGTGAACGCCGTCGAGCAGGACATCATTGTCAGGGCCAAGGAGGCCCCCGTCAATGACCTTTTCTTCACGCGGGCCTTGATGCCCAGAGCTCGTTTGCCGATTGTGCCACCACCTATCATGACGGACCAGTGGTACTACGACAGATGGGAAAGTGGCCTGGTCATCACAGGCGACATATTCACGGACGGGTCAGGGCGCACTTTGGTAGCATGGCCCGAGGCGAATCGTGCTGGATGGGGAGTCGCCATCATGCATCGGCACCGGTGCAAAGGCTTGGCGTCCGGGCCGCTCCGCCGCTCCCTGGACACGAGCAGAGCGTGCCAAGAGCGGAGCTGTACGCCATCGTCCAAGTGCTGAAACATGGCATCCTTCCCCTCAATATCAAGTCGGACTGCGTGAACGTCGTGGACGCGATCTACAGAGGTCCTGACTGGTGCCTGCACGTACGACGTGAACACTTGGACCTTTGGAAGCAGTTCTGGCACCTGGTGCGGGATCATGGTGGCCTGTCGGGTTCCCTACGAGTCACCTGGATGCGATCTCACCAGACCGACGTCGGCACACACGACAGATTGGACAAGGCAGGGAACGACTGGGCGGACTTCGCGGCCAAGCGAGGACTGCGGAAGCATGACATACCAGCGACAGCGGTCCAACGGCACCAGCAGCTTCTGGACGAGCTGAGACAGGTGGAGGCGTGGATCGGCAACTCCCAGTCCTTCGGCGGCGACGTGCCCGCGGACAGGGTCGTCACTCTGGGCCGCAAGCCCTGTTCGAAGGCGGCAGCTCCTGTGCCGCGTACGAAAAAGCTCATTCATCCAGACCTCGCCTTAGGAGCTGTCCCGCACACCCCCATATTATACAAGGGAGGGTGGAAGTGCAGTAGATGCCCCAAGGTTGCCAAGTCCTGGGGGTGGGGGGGGGAGGAGGACGTGCGCGTTGCCATGCGGTGTGCAGCCGTGCCGTGCCCCCCCGACCCTGCCCCCCACCTCGGGGAACTCGGGATCTGGCATCAAGAGGGCTTTGGATGGAGTCCCACAGGTAGGTGATAGGATGGTTAGAGCCCGACTGGACCCCTGCCCCGAAGGCTCTCTGGCCCCCCCTAGTGGGTCCTCCAGCTCCCCCTCTCTGGCCCGCCACGATCGGGGTCAGGGGCCCCAGGAATGTCCTGATTTTGTGAGAGCGGTGCGCCCTAGAGTGATTTTCGCCCCTGTTCTTGCGCCTCCCCCAG
>CAUYUJ010015726.1:546541-554041 GCA_963575745.1 Prorocentrum cordatum
GTAGTAGTAGTAGTAGTAGTAGTCGTAGTAGTAGTGATCGTAGTAGTAGTAGTAGTAGTAGTAGTAGTAGTAGTAGTAGTAGTAGTAGTAGTAGTAGTAGTAGTAGTAGTAGTAGTAGTAGTAGTAGTAGTAGTAGTAGTAGTAGTAGTAGTAGTAGTAGTAGTAGTAGTAGTAGTAGTAGTAGTAGTAGTAGTAGTAGTAGTAGTAGTAGTCGTAGTAGTAGTAGTAGTAGTAGTAGTAGTAGTGGTAGTAGTAGTAGTAGTAATAAAAGCGGTAGTAGTGGCAGACGCACCTGTTGGAAAACTGGGCCCGTCAAGAGAGGAGGAACCAGAACAAGACGGCAGACTCCCAACGCGGAGTTCTACCCACACATCCGAAGTCTTGTTTGCAGTCGGACCCAGGCCAAAAACACATCCTTCAAGAACATAGGAAGCTCCCCCGGCCAAAACAGGCAGAACGTCCAAGCGGGGCCGAAACAACCAGCTGCACGCACCGGGGGCGCCCAGGACGTCCGGGAGGGTGTCTCTCAGATCGCGGCCCGAGGCATGTGAGCAGACGACAAGTGCACTGTCATTTCGTCCGCTTTCGTTTCGTCCTCTTTCGACTCGTGGACGAATCGAAACCGGATGAATCGAAGCGAACGAATTGAAGCGGAGAATCGAAGCGGACATGAAACTGACAACAGTCATTTCGGACCGAATGAAGCGCAATCCAAGGGACGCACTGAAACAAGTGAGAAGACGGACCATGAAATCCGAGGAGATCTATAGGCCCCCCGCCATGATATCTACCCCACTTGGTCATCACTCCTCGCTAGCTCGCCCCCGAGACCTATAGAGGCCTCCTGCATGGGAGCGCGCCGCATCACCGATGCATCGGCGATGCACTGGCGAGCTGTGCTCTGGGACTCAGTATTCTTCAGAAAGGAAAGGAAGACATGCTTACCGATGCAACGCCTATCCCAAGGACAAGGTGACCACTTGCATGGCAGGCACAATGACTGAACATGTATGAGATTAACAGGATATTTCATTTCAACTTTTCTCTGACGTCGGCGATGCATCAGCGCCATCTTCGTGGATAAAATGGGACCGCACATGGAGCCGCATCGCCGATGCATCGGCGATGCAGCGCGATCCTCCGACCCCATCAACTTCGACACCTTCTGGGAGGCCTGTGACCTAATAGCAATAGGTTTTTAGCACCCCCCTCCAAGAATGAGCACATATTGACACCCAACAATTGAGGGTTGCAGACACCCAACAATACCCAGCAATAACTGGCAGGCAAACAACTATTACGCCGCCTCCGTCGCCGCCTCTCCAGAGACCAGAACATCCCCCCCCAGAATAAGCACCCCGACAAGCGAACCCATGGAAGGAACCGAACAGGGCAGTGCTGTCTAGTAAACGCCCAGGGCCGTTCAGTACACGCCAATTGTCGGGGTCGGGGTGGTTTTGCCTCCCTTGATTGTCGAGGAGGAAGAAGAGGATGACGGGGATCGCTCGATCGAGCTGTGGGGCCGATGCCTGGGGTGACTTCGCCTCTAAGCTAGAGCAGTGTGACGGTAAACAAATCTGGCTCCGCCTAGCTGTGATCTCTTCGTGTGCTGGGGGAGCAGACGCCACTAGACGTTCGGAGCCCCAACCTGCACCGTCCGTCCCCACGCAAGGGCCTACGGGCAGGTTGGCACCTGACCTTGCGGAAGCTTACTCGTCCTGCTGAGGATGAAGTAGGAGAAGACAAACACACACACATAAACATAAACGTTTGGCGCTCCGCGCTGATTTCTTGGACTCGCGCTGGGCCCCCTCCCTGGCGCGCGGAGCGCGCCAGGGTCGGCGCCTGAGGCGCCGCCGGGGGGCCCAGGCGCGGATCCAAGAAACCCGCGCGGAGCGCCACAAGTTTATGCTCATGTCGTTTTTTCTTCTTCGGTGAAGGGGAGGAGGAGGACAGGGACAGGGACAAGGCGCACCGGGGCACGCGCAGAGCCCACTGCCAGCGCCAAGAGCTTCGGGGGGCGGGGAGGGTGGCGGCGGAGACCTCCCGCTCGCCATCGCTCGGAGACGTCCACTCCCTGTGCAATTCTTGGTCGCTCTCGCGGGTGATTTTTGTCGCCCGATGACCCAGGATGCTCCTCGATGGTCCTCGCCGAGAAAATCATTCGAAGAAGAAAAACGCCATGAACATACACTTTTGGCGCTCCGCGCGGACTTCATCTGCGCTGGACCCCCTTCCCTGACGCGCGGAGCGCGCCAGGGGCGGCGTCACAATCCAAACCTGTAGTCACAATCCAAAGAACTGTCCGATCAAGATGATTATCTAGAATCTCAATAATTAGCACCGTACTGCTAAGCCCGTCTGGCTGTGGCTCAACCCTGGGCCCCCGACGAGGGCGCTGAGTGAAACGCGTGGATCGAATCAAGCATTTCGCCATTTTGGCCATTATTGTCTGGGCTAGATCGAAACCGAGACAATCCTGTCGATGCCGAGGTGGGGCGTATGCGGCTCTTCTATCCTGGGCATCCATTGCGGGTGGCAATTTCCAAGTCTTTCTGGTCTGGGTTTCTTTGGCGCGTCAATGATAAATCCCAAGGCGCATCAACGGTGCTGCAATACAGCCTCCCGGGCAGGCGCAAAGAGCAGTCTGAGGAACGAGAGATGGAAGGACAAGGGCGAGGGAGAGAAGGCAGGGGGAAAGAGAGCAGGCAGGAGGCGAGATCAAAGGTCAGAGGAAGGAGAAACGGCAGGAGGCCCCATACCTCTCGACCATGTGTCTCTTGATGGCCCCTGGCCTCCAGGCCTGGCATCCGGAGGCTCAAGCTGACCAACACTTCACCGCCTCAATGTCAGTCTTGGCCGCGTACACAAGGGGGCAGGAAGAGGGGGGAAGGCTTCTTAGAAGAAAGCTGCTTCTTAGAAGGCGCCGGCCCTACATCTGCAGAGACGGCCCGCGCCTTCTGAGAAGCAGGGTGTGTCTAAGAAGCCTTCCATCCCCCCCCTACCCCCTCTGCGCGTGGCCGATTGTCGCTGCCCGCCAGAGGTCTGGGCCTCCGACTTTGCCCCACATTTTCGGCCTGGCCGCCCGGCAGACCAGCCCGACGGCGCAAGGGGGGGGGTGGCAGGGGCGCCAGGGCGACTCCCAGACCGGGAGCGGCCTTTGACTCGTCGTCGCCGGTCCGACTGCAGCCAAACCTGTACCCAGCCTGGACAAGTAGTGCAAGCACCTTTTCAGTTTCGTGGACCCCCCCGACCCCCGAGCTCACTGTTCAGTCAGCCGCGGCCGACGGCGGAAAAATCGGTTCGCGCGGCGCCCCGCGCGAACATTGAAACTGAGGGGCGCTGGGAGACGGACCGCACGCGGGAGTTGCATTACTTTTCCAGGGTAGTGCACATTGAGGCCTCCTAGATGGGGTCCGAACAGATGGGGTCGGAGGTTCGCGCCGCATCGCCCATACATCGGCGATGCATCGCCGATGCATTGGCGATGCATCCGCGACGTATTGGTGCCGTCGGAGTGGAGATAATCGGCTCCACATTGAGCCACATCGCCGATGCATTGGCGATGCGGCGCGATCCTCTACCCCATCTGCTCGGATCCCATCTGGAAGGCCTGGGGTTAAGGGACCCCTCTCTTTTTTGCTCCGCTCAGGAAGGCTTGCGGCTTGCGCACAGCCAAGCCAGCCCCTGGAGGTCGTCCGGGCTGGCCTCATCAGGGCAGCCCTGGGCGATCTCAACATAGAGTCGGCCAAAAAACGACGCAGAAGTACTAGAGGTCCGCGCTACATTTCCTAGTTTTGAAACGGGTGAATAACCTCTAGAGCTACTTTCCTCTCCCTCATCCTGACAGCTCCCAGGCATCCGGCGGCTCTGTACACAGACGGCCCCCCAGGCCGCCGCTTTCCATCCTGAATTGTAGCTCTGACGGCCCCACGGTCTGTGTAGTCGGCCTCTGAAAGACGCAAAGAAATGGGGTAGGATATCTGGGAGATTTCCATGCCCCGGCCATGATACGGCAAGTTTGTGTTTTGACGGCACTTGCAAGTTGGTTGCTGAGCGATCGCGGGGTTCCGATGGGGCCGATCGTTCTATATCGGAAGGCTCTGGACCACTGGCGGCGTTCCATCTTGAAGCCCGTGATGAGGTCGCCGCCGCGCCAACATGGCACGGATCTGAAGCATGCACCGCCCCCAGTCGTCGCCCCCCTCTTCTACGCACCCCACCAGGGCGATCTCAAAACACCCCCACCCTGGCTTGCCATCGCTCGGACTCGGCGGCGAGCGAGGGGGGGAAGTGAGAAGGGGCGGGCCTGCCTTCTCAGAAGGTGCGGAAGTCCCCCAGCCTTCTGAGAAGTGTTCTAAGCATTCCCCGAAGACAGAAGTAATTTCTTAAAGGCGCGAGGGCTTCTGAGAAGTCCCGCCGCCTTCTGAGAAGGTCTTCCCCTTCCCACTTCCCCCCTCGATCGCCGCGGACGGACGTCCATTCCCCGTGCAGTTTTCGTTCTCGGGCGTCTTTGTTGCAAGATGATCTAGGACGCTCCTCGATGGTCCTCGCTGCCGTAAAAACGAATCCAGACGACCGAGCGATGCCAAGCGGGGGCGTCCGGACCCAGACGTCCGATGTCTAACCATTGCTCCCATGCGGCCCCCAAAAAAATTCTGCGGCCATTCCCCGGGGGGCCGGCTTCTAAGACGAAGCCAAGACGGAAACAACATCTTTGGACGCCCGAAATGGGTACGGGAAAACTGGGTACAATGCCCAACAACAAATGTTGTCCCAAATCAACAGCAGCCACTGTTTGGCAGGCGACCTTCTGTCTCAAATGGGCACAGGCCGCGGTGGCGCGGACAGCGGGTCCTGTTCAAAATGAACAGCGACTGCTTTTGGGCATTGTGCCCATTCTTTCCGTACCCATTTCGATCGTGCCGAACATCGGGGGAAGATACATCGAGAATCTCTGAGATCCGGCGGCTCTGGAGGACTTCTCGGGCGCCGCGGCCTTCTCAGAGCGCTCCGGAACGCTCCAGAAGGAATCTGGGGAAACCATGCGCTCTGACCAGGATTTCGGGGCGAACCCAGCGATGGCGACGAGGGCCGCCCAGGATATGCCCCCAAAAAGGGGAAGGCCAGGGAAGGGTGTAGCTGTGGGTGCCTTTTGTTCCTCCTCTGAGGCTCATCACCGTCCGAGCGAGCTTCTCGTCCCGAGTCGGGTCCGGGCGGTCCCGGGGCCCAGCGGTGGCCCCCCAGGGAGCAAAAAACTACAAACCCTCCTCCTCCCGGACGTCTTCAAGACGTCGGGGGCCTGGGCTCGACGCCCCCCCAGCCAGGGCGCTCTCGACCCAGCACGCAGAGAACGTCCCGAAGGAGCCTGGTCCTGAAGCAGACGTCCTGAAGGAAATGGGTCCCGAAGGAGGGGGCTTCCTCCCAAACCGAGAGCCTTCGTCCCGAGTCGTTTCTTGACGGTCCCGCGACGGCCCCCGGATGCCGCAAGCAGGAACCACCTGTCTCACGCGGCACCTGAGGGGAGCCGTGCCCCGTCGCGCTGCTATCCGCACCGACTCTGTGCCGAGTCCAGGTCGAACGCAGAGTCCGCGTCGAGTCCGCGTCGCATCTGCGTCGAATCCGTATTGGACCCGCGTCGGATACGACAGAAAGACCGAAGCTCGCAGAGGAGACAGAGTCACCCGAAGATGCAACGTAGCCCCAATACCCATCTCGCTTGAGACCCGCTTGCTTCATGTTGAGATCCCAGTTCGGCATGAGGGAGGCGGGTCCTCAGGGAAATTGGTGCTGGACCCCGGGCCTTTCCCGAGGACCAACTTCTCATCCCGAGTCGTTTTCCGATATCCCAGGGGGCTGGGGGAGGGCCCGGAGAGGCCCCAAACTGCCAAACACCTCAGAACCCGTTTCCCTGCAGATCCGTTTCCTGGCCCTTGGCCTAGCAAGGGGGAAACGGGTCCTGGGCCCCGGAGCCTTCCCCCATGGAGGACGAGTTCTTCCTCCTGACTAGCTTCCTGACTGTCCTGCCCGAGAGCTCCAAAACCGTGAAAAATCTCAAGACCCGTTTCCCTCAGGATCCATTTTTGGACGCCCGATCTATCTGGGATGACTGCTGTCTGGGGTAACTCCGGTTTGGGTCTGCGAGGCGCGAATCTGCAGTTACCCCTGACTGCCCCCCGCCCTGATGATTCGGGAGGGCTGGGCGCCCGAGTTCTCTGGGCTGCGCTCCGGGGCAACTCCAGTTCGGGCCCCCGGGCCGCAAATCTATGAGGGCGCGCCGCTGGATGACCCCAAGGCCTCCTTGCCCCACACCCCCTTTCCCGATCCGTCGTCGGGGACCCCCCCCCCCTCCCCCCTTTCCCGGTCCGTCGTCGGGGACCTCCCCCATCTCCACACCTTTCGAAAGAGGGGGGGGGGTCCGAACCCCCCCCCCTCCCCCCCTTTGGCCGCCAAGTTCGAACCCCCCCCTCCCCCCTTTCGCCACGGCGCCCCCCGTCTCCGGAACCCGACCCCTACCACCCCGAACGCTAATCCTCACCCTTGCCCTAACCCCTAAGCCTAGCCCAAACCCAAACCCTAGCCCCAAACAGTACTCACTACCCACGACGCACTACTCACTACCCACAATTCACTACTCGCTACTCACGACTCCCTTCTCACTACTCACGACTCATTACCCACGACTCATTACCCACGACGCACTACTCACTACTCCCTACTCCCTATCCGCTATTCACTACACACTACGAACTACGAACTACTCACTACCCACTACTCACTACTCACTACTCACTACAAACTCAACTCACTACCCACTACTCGCTTATTTCCAATCACTACTCACTCCCACTAACCACTACCACTATCCACTACTCACACTTCACGACTCACTACGCGCTGCCCGCAAATCACTACTCACTATCCACTACTCGCTACTCCCTACTCCCTACACAATACTCAGTACTCGCTACTCACTACTCGCTACTCCCTCCGCCCCACTCGCTACCCAATACGCACTATTCACGACCCACAACTCACTACTCACTACTAGACTACGTTCCCACCACTCACTACCCACTCCTTCCTACTCCCTACTCCCTACTCCCAACTCGCTACTCACTACCCAATACCCAATACTCACTACTCACTAAACAGTACTCATTGCCCACTACTCACTACTCACTTCTTACTACTCACTACCCAGTAACCGCTATCCACTACTTACGACTGAGAACTCACAATTCACCACTCACAACGCACTGCCCAGAACTCACTACTCACTAGCCGCTACTCGCTACCCAGTAGGACATATTCACTACCCACTACGCACTACTCGCTACTCACTACTTACTACTCCCTACTTCCTACTCACTAGTCACTAATCGCAAGTCGCTACTCGGTACTCACTACTCACTACTCACTAATTTCTACTCGCTACGCCCTGCTCACTACACACTCCTCACTACTTACATTTCCTTACTCAGTATTTCCTTCCCACAG
>CAUYUJ010015726.1:556541-586541 GCA_963575745.1 Prorocentrum cordatum
GGGATCAAGCGAGATGAAGCGGGATGCAACCGAACTGAGCGGCAATAAGCCGGGTGAAGCAGGATTGTGCTGGATCAGGCCGCTTCTCGACCGCGGATGCCAGCTCCGATGCTGAATTCGAACCTCCCAGGACTTGCGTCCCAAACAGCGTGGTGGCGCGAGGAAGGTGGGCTTCGAAACAGGCTGTGGGGCTTCTAAGAAGGCAGGGAGGCTTCTTAGAAACCCGCCCAGCTTTTAATTCGTGGCGAGCGAAGGGGGGAAATGAGAAGGAGAAGGCCTTCTCAGAAGGCGGCGGGACTTCTCAGAAGCCCTCGCGCCTCCTGAAAGGTTGTGTGTCTTCGGGGAAGGCTGAGAACACTTCTCAGATTCTCAGAAGGCCTGGGGACTTCCGAGCCTTCTGAGAAGGCCCGCCCCTTCTCGCTTCCACCCCTCGCTCGCCGCCGATCCAAGAAGCCCTCTTGGGAGCAGCTGGGGCCTTCTCGGAAGGCCCCGCACTTCTGGGAGGCCCCCCGTCGACTTCTCAGCCGGCCGCCCCCCTCGCGCCAACCCCCTTTGGGCGCCGCCCGCGTGTGCAGGAGGGCGCTGACCCACGAGACCCGGCTCCGTGAGAGGACGCCCAGATGCGCTCAGCAGCGACGACGGTCTCCTGCTTGGAGGAGGGGAGGGCTGCGCCACCTCAGCGACGACGGCGACGACCACGAGCGGGCATGTGATAATTTCCGCCCAGGGCGTTGCTGCGTGACGGCCCCACCCCATGCAGTGCTAGAGAGACAACTACTGGTATACCCAGAAAGTTTCGGAGGTCTGCGAGGAATTTTCGGATCGGTGCTGGGCCCCACTGGCGGCGCCTCCAGCGCCGCCCAGGGAAAGGGCCTCGGATCCGAGACATCCGCGCGGACCTCCGAAAGTCCATGCCTGTGCAGTCTTTTTCTTGGTCGATTGCAATAAAACCGCATAACCAGGATGCACGATAAGGATGCAAGGGCCTCGGAAGGCCACGTTGATACTTTTCCAGCGGGGCGCGGCGAGCGAACGTGGCGAAGGATGGGCCGACGTGGCAACAAGGACGCAGGGGCAGCCTTGGAAAATTGCTCATCCTTACTTCGCGCTTTGACTTTATTCCAAGATGGCATGAAGACAACAAAAACACGGGGGGGGGGTGACAGAACGCACACGCCTATTGGCTACACACAGCAGTGACCCTGGGCAAGAGTGACCGTTGGTGCGCTGCTCTGGGCGGTGGCGGGGGGAGCGGGGGGCAAATCTAAACCTGCGAGCCATTGCACGGGGGATCCCTTTGTGAGGGGCAACGTTCGGGGGGGGACCAGTTCAGGGGGAGCGACCTGGAATCGGCCATGCATCGCCGATAGACTGGCGCTGGACCCCCGATAACGATTCCGCGAATTCCTGGACGGGGTGGGCTATCCGGCCCCTATCGGCGATCAATGGGCGATTGGGGGTCGATGCATCCCCCCTGAGTCTATCTCCCCTAACGTTGCAAATCATGAAGTTTACAGAGCTGGCCTTGTAAGGCCCATGTCCTCGCCTTTGGTTCCTGGACGCTTCGGGCATACTCCCCCAGGGGGAGGATTAAAAACGACCGGTTCTGGCTGCCGCCTGGAACACTTTTGACGAGGACGACTAACCATCTCAGCTACGAAAATGAAAGAACGCCATAAACGTGAACTTTTGGCGCTCCGTGCGGATTTCTTGGATCTGCGCTGGAGCGCGCCAGGGGCGGCGCCGCCCAGGGGGACCCAGCGCGGATCCCAGAAATCCGCGCGGAGCGCCAAAAGATTAATGTTCATTGTGTTTTGTCTTCTTCGAGCTGCGACGACGCCCGCTTCGTGGCTGTTTTCTGTTCCGGGGTGGAGGGTCAAACATCTCGACGTCGACGAGGACCACGGGGGGGCGCCTACTTCGAATCGCCTGGAGCGCTGCTGCGTGACGCCCTGGCCCCCCCCCCCGGGGCATCTCGTGAGTTCGACCAGCGCGTTCCACCACCTGCAAAGTAACAATTCGGTGGCAATTCATGGGAGCCTCCCATACCATCTTGTCGGCTCTTGCGAATCGATGCTAGTCTACGCTAAATCGACGCTGCATCGACGCTAATCGACGCTCAATCGGCGCTCTCCTATCGACTCCAGACGCTAATTGACGCTGAAGAGGGAATTAAGAGAATATGCCAGGCTCCCATAATTTGCTACCGAATAACTACTCGCAAATGGCCTGGATCCGCCGCGAGGGATCTACGACCCATCACATAGAAGACACGCGTTTTGCTTCACACGATTGCGAGTAGGCACTCTGCGAGTGGTGGAGCGCGCTCGGTGATGAGCGCCATCCTGCGTCGTGGATGCCTCCCGAATTGGGCCGCGCCTGCTCCCCGTAGGGACCGGCCGTCTCTCGGACGTTCATTTCCGTGCACCTCGAGCCTGCCCAGCCTGCCCCGGGCGCCTTCGCGCCCTCGAGGCCTGCGCGGACGGCTGGACGACCGCTGTGCCCGCCAGCCCCCCCTGCAGAGACGGTGCGGGAGCGCCAGGAAACCGAGAAACGCGCCTGTCGCCAAGGGCTCAACGACTTCCGCTGTCCCTCGACTCGCGCTGGGCGCGCCTGCGCCGTGCCGGGAGGAGCTGCGGGCGCTGGCGCGGCACCCGTGATGACCTCGCTGGAGGTCTGCACGGCCGCGGGCGCCGTGACGCTGCACGCGTGACGCCGCGGGCGCCGCAGGGTGCACGTGCCGTTGCCCAGGCTATAGATCTCCAGGCTTCCCTGGAGGTCCATAGTTCTCTAGATTTGGATTTGCAAAGATCTTCACTGAGCCTCACCTCGATTCCTCTGGCCTGATCCCCGCAAGTCGCCTGGGGAACTGTCGTCAAGCCCCTGGGGAACGTGGCTGGGCTCAGATGTGGGACATCCAGAGGCCACGCGCTGGATACACATGGTGCGGAAGCCTCACTGCACCGACCTTGCAGACGTGCTGCAGTGGATTTTTGCGTGGATTCCTGTCAATGCAGAGCCCTGGAACGGCGAGCGAAAAACGAAATGAACTTCACGTGGATTTTTGTTTAGTCTTCATTCTTGGCCCAAACAAATCCTCACGAAGTCCACTTCGAAATCCATAACGAAATTCTCCAATATACTTCGAGTCCATCCTTTTGAAATCCGAGCGAAATCCGCTCTGCGATGTTGGCGCCATGAGAAACCTGGCGTACACGGCCACAGAGGGCCCGAGCGCGCAGAAGCCATCCGGCCACACGTGTATCCGGCCCTCTCGCCCAGGCCGACCGCGTCAGTGGAGGTTGGGGGATGGGACCGAAGTGTACGGGGCCTCGCTTACTGCGGGGGCGAAAAACGGCGTGGGAAGGACGGTGCTCTTCTCAGGCCCTAAAGGCCCTCTTTTGGGCCGTAAAGGGCCCCTGTAGGGGCCCCTTTTCTGCAGCCCCCGCTGGCCCCCCCCCCTCATCTACCGCCCCCCCCATTACGCGACGCCTTACGTGAAACGTGAGGTGCCCTATCCGCTGGGAAATTGTCTCGTTTCGTGCGCGACGTGCGAGCTCCAGCCCCGGCTCGGGCGAAATCCGACAAAAATGAATCGTCCCACGCGCCGGCCGTAGCTCCCTGGTTGTCCCGGTGGGTGTCCCGATGGCTGTCCCGATGTTTGATTGGATGGTTACTTGTCCCGACGGCCGTCCCGATGCATGCATGTCTTGATGGCTGTCCCGATGGTTGGCCCGATGATTGTCCTGATGGCTGTCCCGATGTTTCTCCCGATGGTTGCCCCGACGGTTGTCCCGATGGTTGTTCCGACGGTTGTCCCGATGGCTGTCCCGATTGTTGTCCCGATTGCTGTCTCGATTATTGTCCTGATGGCTGCTGGTTGTCCCGATGGTTGTCACGAAGGTTGTTCCGATGGTTGTCGCGGTGGTGGTGCTATGCCAGAATAACCAAACATGTGCTCTGCGTGACTACAATAACAAACAAATGCGCTCTGAGAGGCCCGAACACCAACAAAAACGCTCAGCCAGGCTATTGTAACAATAAAAAAACGCGTTGCGAGACGATACGGGCAAAACAATGCACTCTGCAAGGCAGTAGTAATAACAAGTGCGTCCAGCGGGGCGATTAATTCAAAACGTATACTGCGCGAGCCACACGCGTACTTTGAAATGTGCCTTGCGGGGAAAATAACGCTGAGCCACATACACAAACTACACACGTAACAGCAACGCAGTCGAGTAGACACACATATCGAAAACAGCGTCACCGCAACACGAACCGATGCAATACACATGCACATAGTAAGCGTACACACACTCATATACATATATATATAGGTATATACATATATACATATACATCTATACCGATGTATGCAATGCAACCTGTGAACACCTTGAGACACACACACACAAACACATATTCCTATCCATACATGTTATAAAACCAAGGTCTCTGGAACGAGCCCTCCCCTCCCTTCCCCTAACGCCGGCCCCCCCAGAAAAAGCGCCCCCCCCCCCACACCAAATTTGATCCACCCCGGGCCTCTCGGGAGCATCCCATGAGAGCCCGAAGACGGCCCCAAAGGACTCCAGGCGCTCCGCCGCGCCCCCGAAACGAGCCCAGACAACCCAACGAAGCCGTCATATCCCTGAAGATCGCTCCAAAGTGTCACCCGCGGCCTCCAAGAGCACGGCCCAGCAAGCCCCAAGAGGCACAATTCGTTGATCTTCTATTGTTTATGTGTGCATTTCGGGGCTCTCCCCTTTTCGGCTTCCCGAGGCGCCAAGACGGCCCACGAAGCCCCCCGATCGCCCTAAGACGGCCCGACAGACTTCCACGAGGGCCCCGAGCTGGCCCAGGAGGGCCTCCAGACACTGCCGAGAGGGCCCCAGGAGGCCCCAGGAGGTCCCAGGAGGCTTCTACGAGGCCCCGAAGAGGCCCCAAGAGGATCCCCAGAGGCTCCCAGGAAGCCCGAAGGGTTTCCAAGAGTCCCACAAAATCCCCCCACCTAACGCATGTCACCCACCCCGCGAGAGCCCGAAGACGGCCCCAGAAGGCTCCAGGCGCTATGGCGCGCCCCCGAAACGACCACAAACAACCCAAAGAAGCCGTCATACCCGCAAAGATCGCTCCAAAACCTCCCACAAGGCCTCCAAGAGCACTCCCAAGAAAGCTCCAAGAGGCACAATTCGTTGATCTTCTATTGCATCTTTTTTTGTTTTTATTTCCGTTTTCGGCTTCCCGAGGCGCCAAGACGGCCCACGAAGCCCCCCAGATCGCTTCAAACGGCGCGACAGGCTTTACGAGGGTCCCGAGCCAGCCCAGGAGGGCCTCCAGACATTCCCTAGACAGCCCCACGAGACCCCAGAATCTCCCACGAGGCCCCGAAGAGGCCCCGAAAGGATCCCCAGAGGCCCCCAGGAAAGCCGGCCCAAGAGGCCTCCAGACATTCCCTAGAGAGCCCCACGAGGCCTCAGGAGGCTCCAAGAGGCCCCAAGAGGATGCCCCGATGCCCCCAGGAAGCCCACAGGGTTTCCAAGAGTTTTGAAGATCCCCCAACCTGACGCATTTCACGCACCCCAGGCCTCTCGGGAGCACCCCACCAGAGCCCGAAGACGGCCCCAGAGGGCTTCAGGTGCACCACATGCCGTGGAATAAAGACTTCCTTATGCTCTGGGTGCGCCGCGCTTGATTGCAGCCACGGCTGGGCCGCGGTTGACAGAGCACTCTGACATTTTTTCATTGCCACGTGAGCCCGCTCTGGGTACAGCACACGTCTCACGGAAGTGTAGGGGGGCATGAGAAAACGGGAGAAGGCGCCATGGCGAGAGCAGTGGCGACTACGACGCCGGGAGCGCACTATGCAATGATCATTGTATTATTGTCCACATCATGGTTTTTCCAGTGCCAAAACTCTTCTATCGCTCCGGAGTACGTGTACACGAATGTACATGTGTATACCTACACGCGTATGTGCACGCGTCGACATGTACAAGTAGACGCGGTGCACGTGGGCGCGCCCATAGTTCGACGTTCATATATGCATATATACTCAGATATCCATACATGTGTGTGTGCATGTGCATCAATATACGAATCCGCCGACCCTGTCGGCGTGTGTCGGTTCAAGTCGTCATCTCCGTCATTCGTAGGTCGTCGTCTCTGTCGTCCCCTTTCCTTGCCTCCCCCTTTCCCTGGGCTCGTCGAAGCTGAACCCTTTCCTAGGGACCTCCTCAGCGCGCCAGCCAAAGCGAAATTGAGCAACGTCGCAATTGAGTCGAAGGGAAGCCCCTTCCCTTCGATCCCTCCCCCGCCGGGGGGAAGGGTCCGGGGGGGGGGGGTCCCGGGGGGGCGTCCTGGGGGGGGGTCCAGGGGGGTCCCGGAGGGGGGTCCTCGGGGGGGTCAGATACGACGCCCCCCTGGGGAGTCCCGGAGCCCCAAAAAGCTTCAAGACTGGCCAAGAGTGCTCCAAGAGGCCCCAAAGACAGTCTAAGAGAACCCCGAATCGCCGAACGATCTGTCCAAGACGCCTTGACGGCCTCCAGACGGCCCAAGAGGCATGCAAAGCGCCCCAAGAGGCCTCCAGGAGCTTTCCCACGAGAGCCCCAAGAGGCAAAATTCATGGGAAAAATATTTTGGCGTTCTTGCCTCTTCCGCTTCCCGACGCGCCACGACGGCCCAAGCCCCCAAGATCGCCCCGAGACGGCCCAAGAGGCCCCCAAGAGGGTCCCCCAACGGCCGAAGAGGGCCCCAAGACGGCCCAAGACGCCTCCAAGACGGCCCAAGAGGCCCCCAAGACGGCTCCAGGAGAGTGCCCAGACGGGGGACCCGAACGGAGATTTCGAGTTCTCAGCCCCAAGAGGCCCCCAAGAGGCCCCCAAGAGGCCCCGAAGAAGCCCCGAGAGGCCCCAAGAGGCCCCAAGAGGCTCCCCAGGGGCCCCCAAACTGCCCCAAGACAGCCCAGGAGAGCCCCAAATTGCCCAGGAGGCCTCTAAGAGTGCCTCGAGACGGCGCAAGAGGAGCCCTGGACGGCCCAAGACGGCCTCAAGAGAGCCCCAGGCTGTCCCAAGAAAAGCCTCTGACCTCCTCCTCCTCCTCCTCCTCCTCCTGCTCCTCC
Source organism: Prorocentrum cordatum (assembly GCA_963575745.1). Classification (NCBI taxonomy): domain Eukaryota; class Dinophyceae; order Prorocentrales; family Prorocentraceae; genus Prorocentrum; species Prorocentrum cordatum. The sequence continues at coordinate 563,662 of CAUYUJ010015726.1, forward strand.
TCCTCCTCCTCCTCCTCCTCCTCCTCTTCCTCCTCCTCCTCCCCCTCTGCTCCCCCTCCTCCTGCCCTCTGCCTTCTTCTCCTCCTCTTGCTTCTCCTCCACATCCTTCTCCGTTCTCCCCCCTCCTCCTCCCTCATCCATCTCCTCCACCCTTCCTCCACCTCCCACTCATCCTCCTCCCCCTGCCCCCCCCCTCGTTTTCATCTTCGTCATTCTTAGGGTCGGTGGCACCGGCCGTAAGGCCTTCGCAATACACACATACACATATACATATACATACACATATACATACACATATACATATACATATACAAATACATATGCATACGCATAACGTCCACCCACGTGTGCGTGCACACCAGCGCGCATCAAGGACGAAGGTGCACGCCGCTTGCGGCTGCAACTCAAAGGACCAAGGTGCATGGCGCGCAGCGCCAATGCAGTCTTATATCTAAATATACATGTTTATATACATATATATATACACGCTACAACCATCGCGCGCTTCGCGTGAGTTCAAATTCTAGCTAGGCTGGATGGTCGAACTCTTGAGGATCTATATTTCCTGACACTTCTTCCCCGGGGATTCCAAGAATCACGAAGATGGCCCAAGTGGCTTCCAAGACTTCCTACAGTCCACCCACGACGGGTTAAGACAGGCCCGACAGGCAATTCGGGGGCCCTTTTATTCGCCGCGGCTGGACGTAGTCGGAGGAAGAGGGAGGAGAAGGGGAGGTGAACGGGTTCCCTGGGGGCGAAGGAGAAGGAGGATGATGAGGATTGGAGAGGGTGAAGGCCGCAGAGGAGGAGGAACCCGAGGAGGAGGAGGAGGAGGAGGAGGAGGACACATGATATTTTCTATTTTCGTTGCAAGCGTAGCGAAGCTGCCAGGCGAATTTAAATAACAAGATGTTGGAAGTTCCGTTTTTATCAAGTGCCCTTGGGGCCTCTCTCGGGGCTCTTTTGGGCCTCTTTGGGGCTTCTTGGGGACCTCTTGAAACCTCTGGGGGTTTTCTGAGGCGAAGATCTTAGGTTTTCACGTTCCCGGTCCTGGGCCTCGGTTGAGGCCCTCTCGGGCCGTCGTGGAAGTCTCTTCGGCGCTTCTGAAGCCTATTGGGCCGTCTTGGAGCGCTTTTGAAGCCTTTTGGGCCGTCTTGGGGCGATCCTCAGAGTCTCCTGCAGCGTCGGGAAGCGGAACAGGCGGAAATGCCAACATTGTTCAAAAATCTATGGGAAATACATGTTTTCTTGCCTCTTCGAGCTCTGTTGGGAGACCTCATGGAATCCTCTTGGGTATCCTGGGGCCCCCTTGGGCTGTCTAGAGGCCGTCTTGGACCATCCCGCAACAGTTCCGGGGTTGTGGGTTAGAGGCCTCTTGGAAGTGAGCTTGGAATTCGTGGGAGGTCTCCCGGGGTCTCTTGCAGGCAATTTTGGATGCCTCCTGGGGGCCGTTTTGGATCCGTTTGGGCCTCTTTGAGGCTTCGTGGGGCCTCTCGGGGGCTACTTGAGCTCTTTTTGGGGCCTCTTGGGGCATCCAAATGCCTCTTGGGGCGGAAGGCTCGAATTGTCGGTTCGTGTTCCCCCTCTTGGGGCCGTCTTGGGGCCCTCTTGGGCGCCTCCTTGGGCCGTCTTGGGGCGCTGTTGGGCCGTCTTGGGATTCTCTTACGTCGTCGTGGCCCTCTCTTTGGGTGCCTCTTGGGCCGTCTTGAGCTGATTTCTGGGGCCCCGTAGGCTGTCTTGGACCGTCGGTAGCACGAATAAGCGAAAACACGAGAAACCTTCAAAATCTTGTCGAACACACGTACTTTGTTTCGCCTCCTGAGGGCCTCGTGGGAGTCCTGTTGAAGGCATCTTGGCCGTCTTGGGGCCCTCTCAGGATGTCCTCAAGCCATGTTGGACCAATTTTGAAACGTTCTTGTGCGGTCTCGGGATCTCTTGGAGCGCTCCTGGGCCATCTTGGCGCCCTCTTGGACTTCTCTCGGCCCCTCCAGTCGCACTTGTTCGGCCCCTTTGACGTTTTTTGGCGCCCCCCGCCAGGCCCGAAAAGGCGGGAAACGGCCGCCAGGCAGTGCGGCCCCAAAGCCCCCGACAAGTTAACACACATTTATACGACGCCGTCCTCGTTGAGGAAGTGGTTTTCGCTAAATGAATGTAAATTTGAGGCCCACTTGGGGCCGTCTTGGAGCTCTCTGTGGGCATCTTGGGCGCTTCTAAGGCCGTCTTGGGGTTCTCTTGGGCCGTCTTGGGGCCCTCTTGCGGCCCTCTTGGGCCGTCTCGGGGCGGTCTTGGGGGCCCCTCGAGACGTCGCGAAGCGCTGGAGGCTCGAAAAGACGAGACCTTCGAAAACACATACAGACCTTAGGGTAATCATTGGTTTTTGCCTCTTGCGGCCATCTGGGGAGCGCTCGGCGAACCCTCTTTGGCCGTCTGGGCGCATCTTGAAACGGAAGGCTCGAATTGCCCTTTCGGGCCATGGGGCCGTCTGGGGCCCCTCTGGGGGCCGTCTTGGGGTTCCCTTGGGCCGTCTTGGGACCCTCTTGGGGGCCTCTTGGGCCATCTTGTGGCGATCTTGGGGGCCTCTTGGGACGTCGTGGAGCGTCGGAAGCTCCAAAGTAGAGAATCCCAGAAACATTGAAAAACCAAAACAAAATCTATGGTTTTTGGTTCTTGGAGCCCTCTGGGGAGCGCTCGTCGAGTTGTCTTGGGCCGTCTTGAAGCTATCTGGGGCTGCCTGGAGGCCCCGCGAGACATCTGGGAGCCTTCTGGTATCTCTGTGACGCCAATTCAGGCCGTCTGGGCGGGTCTCAGGCCGCTGGAGAGAGCGCCAAGGGAGCCCGGAGTCCCCATGGCCCATGGCGAATCGGGGCAGCTGGGAGAAGGCCCCCGACCCTGTACCCTGATCTCTCTCTCTATATATATATGTATATATATACACATATATACAGATGATTATATAAATATGCACAGCCATCCGTACACATATATGTATATATATGTATATATACATGTTCACACATATGTATATCGATCGGCATATAGCTATACAGCTATATGTATATATACACATACATATATAGAGAGAGAATCTACACATCTATATATATATATATGTATATCGGTAGATAGATATTACACAACCCACCACCGTGCCTCTGGGCACGGAATGGGCGTGCCCTCAGGTCCTTTGCCGAATCCCTGAAGCCCCAGTCCTCAGTCCTGACAAGTCTTCTCACGGGCCTGGACCCCAGATTCCAGAATCCACTGGGGCTTATCGCGTGCCCCCTGGGCTCCCCCTCGCCTTCCCGCGTGACTTTTTCGGGCCCAAGAGGGCCCCAAGACGGGCCAAGAGGGCCGCAAGAGGCCCACGGTCCAAGAGGGCCCCCGAGTCGTCGAACGATCGCTCCAAGACGCTCAAGATGGCCCAAGAGGCCTCCAAGACGCCCCAAGAGGCCTCCAAGAAGGAACAATGATAGATTTCCCCACGGTGTTTGAAGGTTTTTGGCTCTCTCGCCTTTTCGGCTTCCCGACGCTCCAAGATGGCCCAAGACGGCCCAAGAGGCGCCCAAGATGGCCCAAGGGGATCCCAAGACGGCCCCCAAAGGGGCCCAATAGAGGAAAATCCTAGCCTTCCGCCCCAGGAGGCCCGCAGGAGGCCCCCAGAGGCGCCCAGAAGGCGCTGGAAGATCTTGGACAGCGAAATCATGCACGAACGCGTGCCATAGCCGTACCCATTCTCACACTCCTCCTCCCCATTATCACACTCCTCCCCATCATCCTACTCTTCGTCGTCAAGATCATCAGCATGATCATAAACATCATCAACAACATCATTTTGGGCATGCTTGGTCACATGATGATGGCCATGCCGTCACGTCAAACTCGCGTACTATCCTCAATTATGATCATCCTCCTGCTCTTGCTCCTGCTCCTGCTCCTTCTCCTCCTCATCATCATCGTTATCATCAACACCATCATCACCATCATTATCCTCATCCTCATCCGCATATGTATCATCATATTCATCATCACTCCCATCACTATCAACAACACCACAACACTCATCGTGCACGTCGTCACTGTAATCGTATCGTCACCATCGTCATCGTCATCGTCATCATCATCATCATCACCACCATCATCGTCATCACCACAACCACCACCATCACCATCACCATCGTCATCGCCATCACCATCACCATCGCCACCACCACCACCATCATCATCATCACCACCATCAGCATCAGCATCAGCATCAGCAGCATGATCATCATCACCAGCATCATCATCCTCATCCTCTCTTGATCATCACCCTCATTATCTTCGTTATCCTCATACTCATCCTTGTCCTCATCCTCATCCTCGTTATCATCCTTATCCTCGTCATCCTCATCATCCACATCATCCTCATCATCCACATCATCACAAGAATGAATATCAATATTGTCATCGTCGTCGTCGTCGGCCCAATGTTCCCAAAGAGGCCTCCAGGAACACCTGGCCGACTGCGCGCCTCGGCGCCTCTTGCAGGCGCTTGAATGAGTGGGGGGTAAGGGTTCCTGAATTTTTGTTCAAAGGTCCTCTGGGATGCCCTCTTCTGTTGTTTCGGGAACCCATTGGCTGTCTGGAGGGCATCTGCAGGCCCGAGAGGCCGGCCCATCAATAGCGAACAGGCGAGTTCTTCAGAACCTGTAATTCTCCAGTTGTGATTGAATGATTTAGACGTCCGGTTGGACTCCTAGAAGCCTCATATACGTTAATACATATCACGACATATCGACACATACATCGATGTGCAACTCCATGTGCCTGTTCCGATATGCCTCCACTCGTGAAATGACTTGTGTCCAATGCGCATCAGAGATTATATCAATGCCCCACCAACGTCATTGTCGCCTGAAAGGTGGCCTTATCGGTATGTGTCCAACTTCCTGGTTCGGACCGCATCGCCGTTGCACCGCCGATGCACCAACGACGCTGTGAGACGGAGAACAAGGGACTCGGGATCGCACCCAATCGCCGATGCACCGGCGATACTTGGCGACCCTCCGAACCCATCTGCTTTAAGCACGTCTGGGAGACCTGGAGATCTGCATGACGGAAACGGGTGCTGGAGGAAATGAGGTCGTGGAAGTTTTCCGCCGTTCCCCCCCCCTGTTCTGTTCTGTCTGTTCAGCTGCTATGATGACCCCACTGAGGGCAACAGCTCCCGACACCACTCGACCGACTATACACTGCTCTGTGCAACTGTCGAAAAAGAGAAAGAGCAGACAGAAAAGACAGACAGATAAAGAGGAACAAAGAAAACGAGCAAGAGAGCATCCATGTTCCTCCCCTCGCCAACGTTCTTGTTCCTCCCCCCTCCTCGTCCATGTTCCTCCCCTCCTCCCCCCTCCCTGCCTCCTCCTCCCCCGCCCCCCCTCTCACCATCGTCAAGTCGGGCATGTCCTCCTATAGGCGGATTTTAGGCGAAAAATGAGAAATAGTAAAACAACGCTCCAGAACAGTCAAAACAAATAATTCAAGCATCGTCCCCAGACTTTTAAATCCATACTATCTTTTGATACTCCTCCTGTGAAGGCACAGGCCCGACTTAACACCAACGGCTCGGGACAAAACAAGGCGGAGGAGGGCGGAGGAGGAGGAGTAGCCAGGAGAAGGAAAGAGGTAGGTGGAGGAGGGAGGGAGGAGGAGCAGGAGCAGGAGGAGGAGCAGGAGGAGGAGGAGGAGGAGGAAGAGGAGGGCGGGAGGGAGGGAGGGAGGGGAGGGAGCGAGGGATTTTCAATTACTTCTCAATCATTTTTCCTGGCGGACCTGCCTCTCAATGATCTGTTCTCTGGCCGCTCACGGGGCCGGCCCACGGGCCAAGGACCGCCCCCCAAAAAGGGGACCCAGGACGGAGAGCCTGTCCAGGGAAATCAGAAGAATAACGAAGCTGCATGCTTGCACACATCAAAGGCGCCCAGGGACATACACAGACACAACATCCAAATACATGCCCACAGGTCCCAGGATTCACCATCTCTTCCCATATGTTCTAGGTTCTCGTCTTCCCCCCAGTTCCCATGTTTTCCAATATTTTCTGGGGAATCGACGATGAATTGTGTCAGTGTGTTTTTCCCTCCTGATAGAAGAACAACCACCGCATACACATATAAACTTGAGGAGGTCCGCGCGGATTTCTTGGATCTGCACTGGGCTCCCTCCCTGGCGCGCCGGGCGCGCCAGGGGGCGGCGCCAGAGGCGCTGCCTTGGGGAGCCCCAGCGCCGATCCGAGAAACCCGCGAGGAGCGTCGAATAAAAATACTATTGCTTGTCCCTTTGTTGCGTCCTCGAATCAGGACCAGTGTCCTTCATGGCGACAGTTCGCGCCAAGCATGGGGCCTGCTCCCCGGCGGTGCCTGCACCCACATGCCGGGGGCATCGGGCACTGCCGGGAGGGCCCTCCTGGCTGCGCGGGCCCGCCGAGCCTACCTAACCTGCAGGCCCGCAGCGCTCCCAAAGGAAGGGGTACGAGGCGTACCAGGCGCCGCCTGGTGCAGCGCCTGCACGGAGCGCCCAGGCTTTTGTTGATGCCGTGTGTTTGCATTCGATCCTTCCCCTTCTTCTCCTCATCGTGTAGACTGGAGGCGGCCGGGGGGTCTGAGCTGGATGAGCCAAGAAAGCATAAGCCAAGAGGGGGGGCATGATGGCAAATTCGCTCCAAATCGGTCCCCAGACCCATCCCAGGGTGGAGACTGGCAAGTTTTTCAAGCCGGGTTCAGCCGTGGCGACGAGGGGCCCCGTCCCACCCCTTTCCTGCTGGCCAGAACCAGTGCTGGGCCACCTCGGCCCCCTGGCCGGCTCCATCTTGGAGGCCTCCCACATGGGGTCGGAGGATCGCGCCGCATCGCCCATGCATCGGCAACGTCGGCGATGCATCGGCGACGTCGGCGTGGAGAGAATCGGCTTCCACATCGCGCCGTTTTGACGACGCATCGACGATGCGGCGCGATGTGCAGATGAGCGGTGGCGTCCACCTACGACGCTGGTGTCCGAGACATCTTTCAGTAGTCCTCGGGCCTACTCGGGGGCGGCCAAGAGGGGAGCGTCCAAGAGGAGGGGGGCGCAAATCATGGCCGGCGGCACGTGCGCGGCCCAGGGGTGGGGGCCGGGGACGTATGGGAATAAGAAGAGGCGCCATGAATCATGGCCCCGCCATGATATCCATCCTCCCCTAGCCATCACCCCCCTCTTGGCCGCCCCCGACCTATGCTGGGGTGCCCGTATCCTAGCGGTGCCCGGGCCGCTCCTGCAGGGTAGCCTCGTGCGAGGCTCCTGGAAGCAGCCTCGGGGTGGCCTCATTCTGGCCGGGTGCTGCCGCAGGTGTTCCTGGCCCAAGGCAGCGAACAAGACATTACCCCAACGCCGATCCCAAACATGGATGCAACATATTCGGCTACACACAAGAATGACCCTGGGTAAGATTGACCTTTTGTGGCAGCGAAGCGATGACACATGTTTTCTTTGAGCCACAAATGGTTCCAAAATTCACCTGTCAACGTCCTCTGACCTGACGTTCTCGAGGCTATGCTCAAGATCCCCTCGGTGAAACACAAAACGCTAAACCTGTTCACGATAAGCGCTCAACTTCCACACTCGTCTGAATTTTTTCAAAGTTTAGCACGTAAAGGACGGTTCGAAATCACTGATGGATTCCGTCCCACACGGAGACCTCTTGGTCGCCGTCCGTCGCTAACTGAAAGTGAAGATGGCAGAGGACGGGAGGACAAGAACACAGCGGAGAAACAGACAGGGCACTACTGAAATGTATGGACAACGGAAGCAGAGGGATGGAGAGAGGAGGATGAGGAAGGGTCGGGAGGTACCACCTCACCACCACCACCACCGGCCTGGTCCAGGGACGTGAAGTCGATCCAACAACTGGTTGATCCTGGGACAGCTGCTGTCGGGAGGCTGATTGAGATCGTCCTTTCAACTCGGGGGCTGCTCGCCGTCGTTCGACTTCGTTCTGCTCGTCCACTAGAATTAACCTTCCACTCGTCATGAGATCGAATAGTGCAGAATTCCCGCGGGTGACATCCTCTTTTGTCAGGGTATATACGGGCATGCGGCTGTGGGGCAGCCAGCGGACATGTCCGCTGGGTCTCTCGAGGCTCTCTGAGATAATGGCAAGATCGATGGCCGTGCGTCGGTCTCTGGCACTCGCCGAAACTTCTTTATGCATAGTATCATGTATACTCTTTGCGTCCACAACATGTATCTGACGCTCGCGCCCCTGTAACGAACAGTCCCTTCGAAGTACTGTTGTAAGGGGTCCGGAGGCACTGTGTCAATCGGGGACATCCACGTCGTGAGACACTACGTCTCGATACAACATCTGCAGAAACTCAACCTCTGAAACGGCAGCCAACAAGGCCTGCGTCTCTCCAGCTAAAGTGGAAGGGGCTTTGCGGCGGAGCTTTCAACTTTTCCACCCTAAAATAGACGCGTTGATAGAGCAGTTGTCCAGGACGGATTTGTCGGCAGTAAGCGCCAGCCACGCGCCTTGCGCGGGGTCTGCCGGCATATCTCGCTCATCTAACATGTCTTCGGGAGCGCCGACGCCACCGGCATCGGAGGACGAAATGAAAGACATCTTCTCCGGATGGAGGCGCCGCGCTGTGGGCCCGCGAGATGTAGTGGCTCGGAGGTGCCGGGCAAGCTTGTTCGCCGTGTGGCAACGTCCCCAACTGTAGCATGTCTGAGCTTGCTTGCTAGAATACTGTCCGCGCCAGCAACCTCTGGCCGGGATTCGCGCCCAACCCGATTGAACTTGAAAATCAGGGAACGAAAAGCTTTGAATTCAGCGGACTCCAGCGGAAGGTCCTTGTTACTAAGTCTTCCCTTCTCCAAAGCTAGAGGCTTTATTTCTTCGAATAGGTACTTTTCTTGATCTGTCGTGGTCTTCTCCTTCCCCGGGGTAAGCCTCCGCCCCGCGAACTCCGCCGGGCCGGCGCGGGCATCCCTGTACTGCCCAAAACGAGAACGTCCCTCAAGCGCGCGCCTAAGCCATTTATCTACGCGCCCGATCATGAAGTCGTCGACTTCGAGGAGGATCACACTTGCCAGGCGCCCATTCGAATCGTATTTTACCCGCCAGCAGGGCTCCAAGAGAGTCCGAGCAAAGCCCTGGACCGTTAGAAACTGCGCCGCGGTCCTTCGCCAGGCGACTGGAGCGTCGCCCAACCCATGCACGTGAACCAAAAACTTAATTAAGGGCCCAGGCTCCACGGGCGCTCCTTCACAAGGTTCTACAAATATATATAAATATATATATATATATATATATATATATATATATAACCCGTCGGCCAAAAATCTCGTCGCTTTGGCAGAAGGTATTCTCGGCGTCCGCGATGCCGACCTGGGGCCCGAGATTGGTTCATGGCAACCTGGAGAAACATCATGATGGAGGACGTGTGGGGAGCTGGGGAATAAACTTCTAGGGCGCCGGAATCTGGGCCCCGGTGCCCGCGCGCACGCCGGCGTGACCTCGCGGTGGGTTTCGCAAACGCTCCCTCGGCAAGCTTCCACGGCGGACCATCCGGATCGAGATGATCCGATCGGGGCAGGCCTGACGGACCACTTGCGCCCCGCGCGGGAGGAATGAGTTCGATGGCTCCGGTCGCGCCCATGGGCCCCCATTCGGCCCTATCGGAGACGTCGAATGCAGCTCTTTCCGAGGGGGTCGGATTCTTCAGCGACACTTCTCCCCCCCTGCTGGCAGCAAAGACCCCGCCCCCCTCCGGGCAGGGGCCCCGGGCAGGACAGACCATCACTCCGCCTGAATGGGAAGGGGGAGCCCAGAAGTCTTCACTGGATCTCTCTTCCTGACGCAGAGGGGGCCTGCTGCGGGCCCGACCCCGGGCCTCGATGTTCGCCACCCTCTCGGACACATCTCGGCTGACCTCTCGGCTGGAGGAGATCCTTGCCCCCGGGGGGGGTCAGACCTGGGGGGGGGGAGGGGGGGGCGCGCCTTTGGCTCCTCGGGGGGCCCTCCACCGGGCGACGACGCGGCCGGCCCCTTCACCCCCGCGGGGTCTGGCTCCTCAGTCCGGAGGCGCTTCAGCTCCGGAGGGCTGCTCAGAGCTCGCGTCCTCAGGATGCACAAAGGAACGTTCTGGCAGATGCCCAACTGTTCCAGACCTCGAGCAAACCTGGCTCCGAATTCGGGCCCCCCATCAGGCGCCGGGAAGTGCGGGGCACCCAGAGGCCTCGGCCATGATCTCACGAACTCTGACCGCACTGACTGAGCCTGGGCATTCGGCAGCCGCGCGACGATCTGCAAGTTCGACCAGTGGTCGACTATATTGATGAAGGGGTGCGTGATCCCCTGAAAGTCGAGGTAAAACAGAGCGGTGCCGACGATGTGATTGAAGCGAAAGGCCCTGGGCAGGGCGACCCGTCGGCGCGCGCCTGCACGGGGTCATTCCGCGCATTCGGAACGGGCAGCCTTAGACCTCACCCAAAGAAGAGGGTGCCGCTTCACGCCCCCCGCTCGGGGAACTCTCAGATTTTTTCTCTGGTCCGGGTGGCCCGTATTCACGTGGAGCTTGAAGATCAACCTTTTTTCGTCCTCCGAGGGCTCTTTGTCTTCAACCCCCTGGCTCCCTGGCCTGGAGGGTCTCGCCTCCTGCTCGTCGCCGCCCCCGTCCGAGACTTCCCCCTCTCCAATCTCCTCCTCGTGGGGGGAGACCAAGTCCTCTCGAGCAGGGGGTCCTTCCGGGTAGTCCCCCTCCGAGATCTCGGCCCAGGTGGCCTTCTCCTAGCCCGCGGCCCCGCTCCGAACTTCCGCCGCGGCCCCACTCGCAAATCTGGCGAATTCCGAGGTGTGTCTGGCCGCGCGCGACGCGTAGAACCCCCCTTCCAGGATGGCGTGACGGCGGTCGCCAGCGCGCAGCCTTTCGTCGAGACGCCGAGCGAAGCGGGGTTCACTGGTCAGGATCCTGGCGGGTTTCTTGGGGAGTTCACCCCCTCTAATGCGCGGGTCGAATCTTTCGGGCTCCCGGCATGCTAGCAATGCAAGTAACTGAAGTGCCCCGCGAGGATGCATGCAAGGGATGTTCAAAAGCGAGCGCTCCCCCGCGGTCAATCTGGCACTGGGCAACTTCCATGCGAAATATTAAGTCCCTTAGTCTGGCTCTCATGCTTGCGGCCCGCTCTTGAGGATCCGCTTGATTCTTGTTCGCGCGATTGATCGCAGAGAACATTTTACATTCCAAACACAGCCAGATCATACATATCGAACCTTCTCGATTTGGCCCCGCAGTCGATCGACTTCGGAGGTCTTAGGCGCGCCCCAACCTGTCCGAAGATCCCAGCTGGGATGGCCCCCCCCCATCTCAACCCCTAACCTGGACAGTTCTAGAGCCATGCGGGGAGGAGAGAATATTTTCATGAAGACGGTTTTTCCTTTTTCTGGCGCGGGGGGGCTCCGAACGGGTTCATCTGCTTTTCCAGGGCCCTCCTCGCGGCTCCACTGAGAGCCACTTCGCGATCGTCGTTCCAGAGATCCCCGCCCAGCCAGCCCCCGCGAACCTCGCAGTCCGCGCATCGGGGGCCCCTGGAGGAGCAAGCGTTCAACCCTGACATGGCCCGCCCCCGGACTCCGACTTTCCTCGTGCCCCGCGGTCTGGGGGCCCACGAAGAAGGGGGAGGAGGAGGCAGTGTGCTACCACCCGGGCTGCAGGAGTGCTCGGGGACCCTGTTTTTTCCTTCGCTACGGAATGCGCCTCGACGCAGGCGAGTGAGACAGTATGGATGTCTAGGGCGTCTGACCCTAGAACTCGTGGAGCACCTCCCACTGGGTGGTCTCGTTCTCGAACCCCCCCTCGGGAATCGGGGCAACCCCTGGGACAGGTGGCCCGCGATGCTGCTCGGAGTGGTGGTCGTCGTCTGAGCATCGGGGCCGGAGCCCTGTCCCGAGCCGCTGCTCTGAGATGGGTCGCCCGCCGCCAGGCCTGCGCCGGCTGCCTGATCGGCGCGATGAGCCAGGGCTGCCACGGCGGTCCCGATCTGGAGCGTCACGTGGGTCAGCTGCGCCACCGCCGTCTCGACTGCGTTGAGCGTCGTGGCCCTTGGTGAATGCTCTCCTGGATGCCGTCGATCGTCTCGCCGAAACCCTCCAGAGCCCCCAACAGCTCCCGGATGGTGATGACCTGCTGGTAGATCTGCTGGAGGTCCTCCTGGACCTGCGTGGGCTGCTCCAGGGCCGACAGGATGCGGGCCGCCATCTCGTCGAGTGTCTTCTGCGCGTTCCCGAGCGCCTGGATCCCCTGCAGGATGTTGTGGAGCTGCCACAGGAGAGACTGCAGCAGGGCTGACAAGCCATTCACGGTGTTCAAGGCTGCTCCACCTGCCTTGAACCCTGGATCGTTCTTCAGGAACTCGACCGTGGCGGTTGCAGCACGCGCTGCCGACCTGGCAGCCTCCGCGGCACTCGGGGCGTCGGGGTCTCGTCGACACCGAGGCTCCCGCCCGATCTTCTCCCCGCACAAGCCGCACTTCGTTCCCGATCCGTGCTGCTTGCCGTAGGTCTGCAGGTACTCGTCGGGATGACTGCGCTGGTTTCGACTCGCCGGCAGCGAAGGCGGGGGCTCCTTGGGCGGCTGGAGTGGAGGAGGCTTCGCTGGAACATCTCCGTTCATTGGGGTAAGTGACGGAGCTGCCCCTGGTGCGGGCCTCGGAATTGCCCCCAACGCACTGGATGCTGGCGCTGCGCCTCTGGGGAATGCTGAGCGAATTTCCGAGGATGGGCCGCTGCTCGGAAAGGCCGAACCCATGTTGACGTCGGCCGCCCTGGGAAATAACCGTGGCGCGCTGCCGTGCTGCGGCGAAGGGCTGGGGGCGGCCCCTGCTAATGGGGGGGACCCCGGGCGCGCCAGCGACTCCGCGGGGCCCGCGGCCGAGGATCTCCCCGCGCTGCGCTCGGCCACAGCGGCGGCTGCGGGATCCACCGCGGCTTCTGAGTTGCTCGACTCGATGACCTCCTGGCCGCGATGCTGCGCCAGGAACTCGCGAGCGGCGTTCGTGGGCTCCTTCTTCTTGCCGCCTGCTGCGGCGGATGCCGGCAGCGTCGCCATAACCGTAGCGAGCAAGAGTCTCATCAGGTCGACTTCGGGGGCCGCGGTGTCTCAGGACCCGCAGGGCGGATGCTGAAAGCGTTCGTGGAATCGCACAAAACCTCGAGCCAAAAACTACGGAACGAAAGGCTCGGTAGCTGTGTCCCCTGATTCCCCCCTGCGACGCTGGTTGGAACTGTCCTTTCTCCGGGCGCTTCGTCGGCCTCACCTTAGACGCCCCCCGAGATCCTGGGCCCTGGGCCGCGCCTGGATCAGGGCGCCGAGCCTGCGACCTGGGAGCTCTGGAGAGGGAGGGCTTCTTAATGAAGGGGGCCCGGTTGATGATCGTCACGAGATGCCCCGATGCAGCCAAGCTGACCGACAGGATGATGACGATGCGAGTGATGCACCCCTCGAGGCCCCCAGACTCCGACGTGGAGGGCGGGCTGCTGCCGCCCGGCAGGAAAGAAGACGCGGACGAAAAGGATGCCGCTTCAGCGCTGACTCTGGCATCTGCGCGCCGTGCTCCAACAGACAGACGACGTCAACCACCCTGTGTCCTGGGCCCAGCCTGGCGAGACTGAGCTGCTGCCCCAAGGTCCCCCTAGTCAGTGCATTGCGTGGAAGATCGATCACGCAGGGCAAAAAATCAAGAAGACTCACGCCCGGGACGCGCGGCACTTTCTCCGGCAGCACCGTCGCCTCGATGATCCCCGAGACTCCGCCCAAAGTGAACGGAAAAAGAGAGGCGCTGATCACGACGGCGGCTCCGCCTGCTCCGCGCGCTGACTTGTTCGGCCGAGGATGATCGCATATGTCGCCCCCTGGGCTGCGAGAGCTCGCGCCTCCCTGTCGAGGGCATGCGCCCCGACTAGGTCGCGTCCGGCGCCGGGATATCCACCAGCGCCTGGGTGGCCGCACTCGTCAAAAACGCAGTGCTGCCGGCGATCTCACGCTCCGCGCCCTGCCGGGAGGTCATCGCCAGCATGTCGGAGACTCCGACACAGCCGTCGAACATGTAGAAGGCTGGCCTCTGACGGTCTTGCTTCGGGCACTCGCCGCCCCGGCGCCCCATCTCGTTGCAGATCCTGCGACGGGTCACCTTGATCAGCAGCTCCTTGGTGGGGCGGCCCTTGCCGCGACCTCCGCGGCCGCGCCCGCGCGAGCCCCCCTGGCCGCCCTTGCCCGCGGGGGCGCCTCGACCGCCAGCGCGCCCCCGAGTGCCGTGGAACTCTCTGTCCTTGCGAGCAGCCGCCTTCAGCTCATTGTTCAGCTTCCAGGCCCCGGTGTTCGGGCGGCTCTCGATCATCGCCGGGGCCCCCTCGACGTGATCCTCGGGCGCGTCGAAGTCGTCGATCTCGGCGAGGAGGGCCGTCTCGTCGTCGGGGGGCGCGGACTGCGAATCCTCGAGCTCTCCGTCGAAATACTCGCCCTCTGCCTCGACCTGGTCGACGCCCTTTGACCGACCGGAGGGGGGGTGGGGGCTGAAACGCACGAGGCTGCTCGTGGGGCCCGGGGCCGAGGCCCTCGCTGGAGGAGGCCAACATCGCCGAGCCTGGCTTGCCAGGCAGTAGTCGTTCTGACCCGCCAGCGTCCATCTGTCGAAGAGCCCAGGACACGCTCTCGTAGTCCAACTGGCCGCGGGTCAACGTTTTCAAATTCTGATATCCCTGTGCAGAGAGGGCCGCCCTTTCTTCTAGAAGAGGGCCCCTGAGCTTGGAGCTCATGCAGAGGTCGCGCCCCTCCGCATCAGACAACTGTGCTTCTCGCCGGCCGACGAACTGCGCGCGGCTTTCCTTGGTCTCTCGATTAGCCTCGTAAAAAGCTCGTCTATCTGCTCTTCTCAGCTCATCGTTATCCTTCTCTCCTGCCATCGTGTCCATACGTGCGAGCAGAGTGCTCAACCAATCACTCGATGTCAACACCTGGTCAGGAATGTTCTCGAACTTGGCTTGAAACACCGGTCGAACAACTTCAGAAACCTCTCTGATCGTCTATGCACGGCCACGTCGGTGCTGGAGTTCCATATGAGGATCGCTCGCTTCCATTGTCTGTAGAACGACCAGCCGGGCCACGCCGGGGGATCTAAGTAGTCACCTTCTGACCACGATGCTGATGATGTCCAATCCCCCTGGTTCCAGCTTCTGCCAGACCAGGTGCCGCCTTGCCAGTCGCTCTGCCACTGTCTCATCTGGAGATTTGCTGTCCTGCCAAGGATCTGTCTTCTCTCATGGGTCGGAGGCCGCTGCGCCGTCAGATCCCTTCCCCTGAAACAGAATCTCCTGGACGATGCTTCGGATCATGTCACGCAGGGCCTCAGGGCTCGTCACTGCTAGGGGACCGCTGGAGCTGCCGGCTGCGGCAGCAGGAGGGGCCTCGTCCTCCGCGGTACGTGTGGCCATCATGGCAATCTCTTCTTCTCCGGGCATGCTTGTGCCGTGGACCACGCAGTCGCGCTCGTAGTCGAGAGCGAGGTCCGCCGCGGAGCGCGAGCGCCTCTGGAGCCACGGCGGTCACGCCGCCGGCTCGGAGGCACCGCTGGCCATGCGGCGGGACCCCGCTCCGCTACCAACTGTGGCAGCGAAGCGATGACAAATGTTTTGCCTTGAGCCACAAAGGGTTCCGAAATTCAACTGTCAACGTCCTCTGACCTGACGTTCTTGAGGCTATGCTCAAGATCCCCTCGGTGAAACACAAAACGCAAAACCTGTTCACGATAAGTGCTAAACTTCCACACTTTGGTGCGCGGCTTCTCGGGGGCCGCGGAGGGATCAAACCCAAGCGCGCAAGACGCTACTATCGCATCGCGTTCGGCGATCGGGGAACCCCAATGGGCCCGCACCAAAGGTCACTCCGGCGAAGGGTCAGGGTCACTCTTACGTCTAGTCGAAACATCACTAGCGATCTCATCGACAAAGCGGGTAGAGGTCTCGGAACATGCATTCCTTACGACCTGGCAAGCAGCTCATGCTGAAGAATACGTAGCACCCCGCAATTGCGGATAAGAGTGAGGGGGCGGGCGCGTGCGACGCGGGCGTCGTCGAGCTGGCGGACCTCGTGGCCCCCACCTTCCCTGTCGATGGCGCTTTTCTCCTCCTCCTCCTCCTCCTCATCATCATCATCATCATCATCCTGCTCCTCCTCCTCCTCCTCCTCCTCTTCCTCGTCCTCGTCCTCATCGTCATCGTCATCCTCCTCCTCCACCTCGTCCTCCTCCTCCTCCTCTTTCCTCGTCCTCCCTCTCCCCCCCTCGTCCTTTCATCATCGTCCTCCCTTTGTCGTCCTCCCCCTCATCGGCCTCCATCATCGTCCTCCCATTGTCGTCCATCATCATCCTCCTCCCCCTCCTCGTCCTCCTCCTCCCCCTCCTCCCCCTCCTCCTTCCACTCCTCCCCCTCGGCATTGGTTTGTTCAGTGAACGTGGTTTGGGTCGCGGGTGGGTCGCGGGCTCTCCACCTCCACCCGGAAGGAATGCAAAAGCAGCCCGCCGCAGGCGCCAACAAAAATCGGTTTGTACACTGAACGTGGTGTGGGTCGCGAGTGGGCCGCGGGTTCTCCACCGGGAGCGAATGCAAAAGATGCCCGCCGCATGCGCCGAAAAATTGGTTTGTACCCTGAACGTGGTCGTGGGTGGGCCGCGGGCACTCCACTTGAAACGACTGCAAAAGATGCCCGCCGCAGGCGCCGAAAAATGTGGTTTATACCCTGAGCGTGGTTTGGGTCGCGGGTTGGTCGCAAGTTGGTCACGGGGTGGGTCGCGGGCTCTCCACCTGGAAGGAATGCAAAAAAAGCCCGCCGCAGGCGCCGGAAATGATGGTTTGTACCTTGAACGTGGTTTGGGTGGAAAGTGGGTCGCGGGTAGGTCGCGGGGTGGGTCGCGGGTGGGTCGCGGGTGGGTCGCGGGTGGGTCGGGGGGTCGCGGGGTGGGCCGCGGGCGGGTCGCGGGGTGGGCCGCGGGCGGGTCGCGGGGTGGATCGCGGGGTGGGTCGCGGGGTGGGTCGCGGGGCGGGTCGCGGGTGGGTCGCGGGTGGGTCGCGGGTGGGTCGCGGGGTGGGTCGCGAGTTGGGTCGCGGGTGGGTCGCGGGGCGGGTTGCGGGTGGGACGACGACAACAAACAACAACAAACAACAAGAATCTGCACCGCGGAATTCCACTTCAGCCACGCACCCAGGGACAGTGAATGACCGTTCGCCCCCCTCACTCTGATTTGGATTGGCCTTGCATAAGCATATAAACTGGCGAGAGCACACGCGGATTTCTTGGATTGGCGCTGGACCCCCCTGGCGGCGACTCCGCGCCGAACTAAGAAATCCGTGCGGAGCTCCGAAAATGATGTTTATGCAATGTTTGTCCATCTAAGGTTGGACGCCCGAATTATCCAGGATAGCTGTGTTCTGGGGAGACTCCGGTATTGGCTCCTGAGGGACGAATCTGTACTTACCCCTGACTGCCTCCAGCGCTGATGATTCGGGAGGGTTGGACGCCCGAACTATCCGGGAAAAATGCGAACCGGGGTAACTCCAGTTTGGGCCCTGGGGGCGCGTATCTGTAGTTACCCCTGACCGCCCAAAGCCATGATGACTCGGGGCTCTGATAAGGTCTAGGGCAAGCCTACGCTCGATAGATCCACGAAGCGACATCGGGTCCGATACAGATCGTATCGCCGGCGAATCGTCTCGAAGCAAACCGATATCGCATCGCCGTGCTCCACTCCGGCGGGCCCCTGCCGAGGCCGTGGCCGGCGAACCGAGCTGGATCGAATCGCGTCGAAACCGCGGGCTTAGCCCGCACACAACACGCAACACACAACACACAACACGCAACACACAACACGCAACACGCAACACGCAACACGCACACGCAACACGCACACGCGCACGCGCACGCGCACGCACGCGCACGCGCACGCACGCGCACGCGCACGCACGCGCACGCGCACGCGCACACGCGCACACGCGCACACGCGCACACGCGCACACGCGCTCACGCGCACACGCGCACACGCGCACACGCGCACACGCGCACACGCGCACACGCGCACACGCGCATACGCAGTGTTTTTTCCACAAACACAGACACTGTGCTTTCATTCCACAGACTCTCCGCAGATAAATGCGGGGGCAGCGATGGCTGCAGAAAAGGGGCCCTGAAGGGCCTCCAAAGGGGCCCTGAAGGACCCCAAAAGGGGCCTTTAGGGCCCGACACGGGCACCTTTCTCCCTCCCCCCCATCGATCGCCCCCCCCCCCTGAGTTCGCGTCCAACGCGATTCTAGTCCCATCGAGCCACTCCGCGCCTTTCTGGAGCCCCCTCTGGGACCCCTTGGGGCCCTCGCCGAGGGGCGCTCCGCGTGCACGTGGCGGCGCTCCCCGGGGAGTCCTGGGCCCAGACGTGCGATGTCTCCTGACTTTTTTCGAGTGCGCGGTCCTGGCGAGGCCCTACGGCAGGTTCGCGTCGTGTCGACCCCAGCGATGGTTTCTGTCACCTCGGGGATCGTTCAACCTTGAACGATCGGCCCTTTCCGAGACGTGCGATCCTTCAACATCGACCGATTCTGGGTCGCCGGCGGCGTTCAACCTTGAACGCCCGCGCTGGGGTCGCCGCGAGTCGACACGACGCGAACCTACCGTACCCTTTCTTTGACGGCCCCGCGGCCCGGCAAGGGCCCTCGGCTGCCGAACACGGCGGACAAGACCCTCCTCCGTGACTCTGTCTGAGGCGCGACGTACGTTTGGGTGGGGGCCGCCCTGGGCGAAGGGGCACCTTTTGGCAAAACCCCGATCAGGGCAGCCTCTGAGAGAGGCTCCTGGAATTGGCACGCTAGAGAAGCAACAAAAAGGTATAAACATAAACTTTCGGCGGTCCGCGTGGATTTCTTGGATCTGAGCTGGACCCCCCTCCCTGGCGCGCGGAGCGCGCCAGGGGCGGCGCTGGAGGCGCCGCCAGGGCGCTTCAGCGCAGATCGAAGAAATCCGCGCGGAACGCCAAAACACTATGTTTGTGTGGTTTTTCTTCTCCGATGCGCCCGAGGTGGGTACGGAAAGAATGGGTGCGATGCCCAACAGCAAATGTTGCCCAAAACCGACAGCGGCCGCTGTAGGGCAGGATACCTCAGGCTGACAAAAATGGGCAACGCCATCGGCGAAGCCGGCAACAAATCGGGTTCGAAATGTGGGCAAGAGCTGCTGTCGCTCCCGCGTGAGCGGAGGGGTGTGCCCAACTGGGCGCGGGGACGACATTAGAGGAACAAAGAAGGTGTAAACATAAACTGGTTGATCGCTGGAACCTCTTCCCTGGCGCGGACCGTCAAAAGTTTATGCTTATGCAGTTTTTTGTTCTTCGAGCCATGCAAGCGCATCCACTTGGCCGTCCGCGAGAGGTGTGCCGAAATGCACGGGAAGGCGCAGGTGAACGCCGCCACCGATGGACAGTTGTAAGTGGAGCTCCCTGCGGGGCACGATCCGAGTGCAGGGTGTACCACTTGGGCGCGGGGGCGTCCTTGCGAACGCACCCCCTGGGGCCATAATTAGGTGAAGGTCCCCATGCGGCCACGATCCGCGTGAGGGGTGTGCCGAAATGGGCGGGGGGGGGGCGGCATGCGAGTCTCCCCCCTGCATGGCCCGGATCCGCGCTGGAGACTCCCCTGCATGCGTGAATTTCTCAGATCCGCGCTGGCCCCCCCTGCATTGCGCGCGGAGCGCGCCAGGGGCGGCGCTGGAGGCGCCGCCAGGGGGCCCCAGCGCCGATCCGAGAAATCCGCGCGGACCTCAGAATTTTTATGTTTACGCCACCTTTTGTTCCCCTAATTCATCGTCATTTATGGGAGAAAAAACTAAAGTGTCAAACATATCACAAAATGCTCAAGAATACTCAAAAATCGTCTCCGGACTATTTTGTTTATAATTATTTTTGAAACTTCCTCCTTTAGAGGGACAGGCCCGACTTAACCATTGCTTCCGTACTCACCTCGGCCCCACACGATGGCAGGCACCACGGAGGGCCGCACGCCGTGGCGCGCGGGCGGGCTCGAGCAGCCAGGCGTCGGTGCGACCCGCCGCTCGCAGCACGGCTGCGGGGCGCGCCAGGCCTTTGCCAAGGAAACGCCGCGCACGCTCGCCAGCTCGGAGGCCTCCCTCTCTGCGCCCCTCCCTGGCCCTCCAGCCGGACCGCATCGAAAGGTGCGTACCATGAAGACGCACGACAAGGATGCGAGGGCCTTGAAGACCATGTCGACGCTTTGCGAGCGGGGCGCGGCCAGCGAAAGCGGCCAAGGATGGGCCGAAGGGGAAGGATGCAAGGGTAACCTATCGAAGAAGAGGAAGGAACGGCATAGCCATAAGCTTGTGGCGCTCCGCGCAGGATTCTTGGATCTGCGCTGGACCCCCCTCCCTGGCGCGCTCCGCGCGCCAGGGGCGGCGCCGGAGGCGCCACCGGGGGGGCCCCAGTGCGGATCCAAGGAATCCGCGCGGAGCGCCAAAAGTTTATGTTTAGATCGTTTTTCTTCTTCGATCTCCAGGTGGCTCGAATCGAAGTGTGCATCGGATCGAACCGAGGTGTGCATCGGATCGAGCTGCACTGGCACGGAATCTAAATCTCGAATCGGATCGCCTGTGCCGAAACTCACAACAACGCCACGCCAGCATCACGACCGCATCGGATCGTCGGAATATCGGAATCGAATTGGATCGGGCCCGCCGGAATCGACATCGAAGCGGATCGATCGGATCGAAATAATGTCTCCTTAGATAAGGGGAGGAAGACACTGCATACAGACAAGTTTTCGGAGCTCCGCGCGGATTTCTTGGATCGGCGCAAGACCCCTCCTCACTGGCGCGCGGAGCGCGCCAGGGACGGCGCCGGAGGCGCCGACAAGGGGGGTCCAGCGCCGATCCAAGAAATCTGCGCGGAGCTTCGAAAATTAATGTTCGCCTTAGTTGCATGATTCTCTACCCCTGCCAGAAACACGACTGCCCATGCTGGACATAATTTGACAACTCTCTGTCGCTCATTAGATGGCTACTTTGGAACCGCGTCCAGATCGCAGAGCTTGGGGGGGGAGGGCGGAAGGCGCATGCCGCTCCAAGGATAGAAACCTTGCACCGATTTGTGGCCACCGCGATCGCCGCGGCGACCTCCGAATGCCGACCCCGAGGTGAAGTCCATGGTCGGACATAACGCAACGATCGCCTCTCCGCATCTCTCCCCTCGCTATCGCTCGGACGTCGACTCCCTGTGCCGTTTTCGGTGTCGCGCGTGTTTTCGTTTGTTTGCTCGATGATCCAAGGTGCTCCACGAGGAAAGGAGCCGAAACCTGTACACCGATGCTTGGCCCCGCACTGAAGTCCACACAAGAAAGCGGATCCTGGTGTATACGGGATCCTGGTGTATACATTTTTCGTCGTTTTCCTGGGAACACGGGGAACAAGCATGCGCCACAATACCCCGACGTCGTCCCCGACCCTCAAAGAATCCTGGGATTGAAAAACAGCCCGCCACTGGCAATGTGTGCTCCAGCTTCCGAAAACAAGAAAATGCACACGTCCGAGCGATGCCCAGTCTGCCCTCGCCATCGCTCGGACGTCCACTCCCCGCGCCTTTTTCGGTGCCGTGCGTGTTTTCTTTTTTCTTGCTCGATGATCCGATCTGCTCCTCAATGGTCCTTCCTGATGAAACAAAATGCACGCGTCCGAGCGATGCCCAGTCTCCCTCCTTCTTCTCGGACGTGGGCGGCGGCAGAGGGCGCCACGGCCGAGGCGCACGCGCTGCCGCACGGCACCTGTCCCGCTCCTCCCTTGCCTCGGGAGCTGCTAGGGAGTACAGTGGAGGCCAGCCCACAAGAAACCCTTCCCAAGAAACCCAACCCTGAGACCCCAGGCGTCCATGGATTTCTGGAGGCAAGCGGGGCGCTTCTTGGCATGTGCCTCCACTGTGGATGGAGTCGAATGATTGCATCGCCAATGCATCGGCGATGCATCGGCGACGTCGGCGATGCATCGGCGCCGTCGGCGTGGATAACATCGGGCTCCACATCGAGCCGCATCGCCGATGCATGGCCGATGCATCGTTGATGCGCCGCGATCCTCCGACCCCATCTTCTCGGACCCCATCTGGGAGGCTTAGATAAAGGTGCCCCCAGGAGAAGGTCACCCCAGGGGCGCCAAGTGTGGCCCCAGGCCTTCCACCAACAACAGCAAGTCCGCGGCCCAGTTGGTCATCGGAGCGTCACCCCGCAGGTTCATGATTCTGGGATGCATGCGCACAAGAGGCAACAGCAAGAGGCGGCCATGCCGCCTCTTGCTGTTGCCTCGTGTCTCTCCGGTCCTATTTCCTTGGATGGGCGCCCAGGAGGGGGGCGTCCAAAGGGGGGGGTCGCAAATCACTCGCCATCGCTCGGTCGTCCATTCCCCGTGCATTTTTCGGTTTCGTATATGTTTTTCTCGCAGTATGATTCAGAATGCTTCCCGATGGT
This sequence comes from Prorocentrum cordatum, assembly GCA_963575745.1. Lineage (NCBI taxonomy): Eukaryota > Dinophyceae > Prorocentrales > Prorocentraceae > Prorocentrum > Prorocentrum cordatum. The sequence goes on from CAUYUJ010015726.1 coordinate 586,229, forward strand.
CCTCGCAGAGGAAAAATGCACACGTCCGAGCGATGCCAAGATCATGGCTCAAGACACGTGCGCGGACCAGGGGATGCCAGCTGACGCGTTGAAATCAGACGATGGGGCAATACCTGGGGAGATATCAATCGGCGACCAGCCAGGGGTGTGTGGAAATATGACAGGGGGCTGGCCTTCTCAGAAGGCTCGGAAGTTACCTGGGCTTCTGAGGAGTTTTCTGAGCCTTCCCCGAAGACAGGGAGAAACCTCTCAGAAGGCGCAAGGGCTTCTGAGGAGCCCCGCCGCCTTCTGAGAGGGTCTTCTCCTTCTGAGC
>CAUYUJ010015726.1:591541-664041 GCA_963575745.1 Prorocentrum cordatum
CCGACGTCGGGATTCTTTCCAGCACGGAGGTCCCCAGAAGCCCCGACCCTCTCCCCAAGACGGGGCCTCCCGTCCTGAATCGTGTTTTCACTTCCCAGGCAGGGGCCCGATGAGCACTCCCCGAGGCCGAAGACTGGGAAAAACCTCCGCCTTGATCTTCTCGATGCGTTGAAAATCTGGGCCCACCTCCCGAAACCGTGGCTCACCCCGAATCCGCCGATCCCTCGTGGGACTCTAGGCGCGTGAGATTCTTCCCCCCCATCTCGGGGGCCGCCGAGCGGGGGGGGGCCAAAATGGGGGAGGGGCGCAACTCATGGCCAGCAGCATGTGCGCCGCCCAGGGGGGGGGGGGAGTCGAAAACAAGCTGGTAAGCTTAGGTATACAGTCCGCCTTAGGCGCTTCCATATCCCAGGCTTAGGCTCATAGCGCATGAGCAAGAGAGCGAGACGAAGCATGGGATCTGGAGTAAAGAGTAAGATGGGCATCGCCAATGGAAAGGATGTTTTCCGATCTCAGATGCAAGTAGTGCGCCTCGGTGAGGCGCAGTCACATATTAGGCCGGGCCCGGCTTGAGCCAGGCACGGCAGCGGTACATGCTCGATTTATACCTCGCCTTTAACCTTCTCCGTTTAAAGTCGGAGGGGGAGGAGACGAGCAGGTACCGCACTTCTATTATGCGGAAAAACAGTGCTAAGCAGCAGCGGCTGCCTACAAGGAAAGGGCGCGCGAGTAGCCTCGCTACCGGCGAGTTTCCTCGCTGCTAAAGCGCACCTGCCCGCGGGTTTCCCCGCTGGCTCGGGAGGCAGGGCCGTCCTGAGACGACCTGGCCGCCCTATACGGCGTATGTTTCTTCAGCTCGTGCTTGAAGGATTGCTGGCCGGCCATTACTTGTAGGAGCAACGCGCGGTCAATGCTACCTTTGGTATGACCATCGGCAGTCATATCCCGCGTGTCACACCATTGGACGCTTTCCACGATTCCACGTTCCATCATCTGGCGAATCCAGCTGATGTGCCCAAGCAGAGTACACTCTGTGGGCTTCTTCAGATCCTTGCTAGACAAAGATTTGAAGACAGACTCGGCATCAATAGTCAGAGTGACTTTGATACATAGACCACCCATTTCCAATATGTTCTTCAACTGTGTGGGGGTCAATGGTCCCGAGTGTAGCTCGTGGAGCGTTACAATGGTCGGGTAGCAGTCTTCCAAGTTGTGGGCTGCTGCCAGTGTTTCCGCAGAGTAGCTCGAACGCACCTGCAGTCGATGAGACTTGCAGTATGCGTCCACCAGGTGCACGACGGGTTTCCCCGCTTGCGTGTGGCCACGCCTCAGCAGGTTAGCCCCGCGGATACCATAGCCTTTGACTTCGTCGTCTTCATCTCCGTTGAGACGACGATAGCCAGAATCGCTATGCAGGTCGACTTCTCCTGTTGGAGTCATAGCATGATACACGATCTTCTTCGGACCTGCCTGCAATTTTCTGGTAACCGCGTTTAGTCGTCGTACCTGGATGTTTGTCGGTTCTTGGATACGTTGTAGTGAGACAACATAGACCATTAGCCATACCTGCGTGATCAACGCATAGGCTAGAGCGCCACGAAGACTGACGAACATATCAGAAATTGTCTTCGTCGCCTTGCTTTCAGGATCAGCTCCTGTGAGTTCTGGATGTGTGATAGGACGAAGCTGTTTGATGTATTCGTCCTGGTCGAGAGTGACGCTCCCATCATCGGTCTTGTTGTACCGGACAGCACAGTTCGTGTATGTGTGCTTGTTCAGTTTGCACTTCCCAAACGTATCTTCAACACACTTGACATACTTGTCGATAGCCTCTTCCTTCCCAGTCATATTGATGTCATCAACGTGCTTGGCTGTCAAGAGGTTTGGGCTCATCTCGAATTCTTCGTCGTATGAAGTAGGCTGTAGCCCAAAGCTCCTAGTGATGGACCTGAGCTTCAGCGAGAATGCCCTGGGAGCATCCTTCGTGCCTGTCCCCGGTTTCAGACACCGGAGACAATGCTTTGATTCGTCATATGACTCAAAGCCTGGCAGTGTGCGAAGGACAGCTGCAGATCCAGGTGGTAGTGTGAAACACACCACACGTTCTTTCTCGCCCGTTGCCGCGGCGAGCTCGCCATAGGTCAGTCCCTTCAAGAAAGCCATGTTGATGTCCAGGGAAGCGATGATCCAAGCTTTGTTGCATGCAGCAGAACTTGCGAGCAGTCTCTGGCTTGACCTCCTTGCCGTGCCAGAGAAGGTTTCGACGTCAAAGGCTTCGAGGTCCATGAAGCCACGGAGTACCAAGCGTAACCGGATCGTCCTTTCCATTTCGCCCTTTTCGTTCTTGACAAACTTCCATTTGTATACGTAGCGTGACGTCATGATGTTAGACGCCTTGCTTAAGTCAGTCATCTGGAAGCATTTGTTGTCAAGCCAAGTCTTCATTCTGTGTAGAGGGCTTTGGAAACTTTGACCGGATTTGCTTGGATGTCGGCCTTCGTGAGTAGATCGTCTTCCTTGACGACCACGGCACGTTTGGAGGCAGCGCTAACGTATACTCGCATAGTTGTGACGCTGCTGTCATCCAACAGTCGGTGTTGCTGCTCGGACAGGACGACTTTGGACATGTCTGCAGTGAAGCAGAGCTCGATATACTTCCCGTGCTCATCGGAGTCCAGATCATATTTGCTATCCGGTTCCGTGGAGCATAAAGGAACGTAGTAAGAAGTGTCCATGTCGTATCCTGGCGGGTGACCCCGCTCCGGCAAGTGGCCTTGCACATCTTCACAGGTCGTAGAGACTAACACACACTGTGTGTCTGTCATGTATGTAGGAACTGTATGCATGACTTCCTCTGTGTCAGCTTCAAGGAGTGTTCTGTCATCCATCAGTTCAGCATACCACGACTTCAAGACAAAAGCATCCAGATCCTCTTCTGTCTCCTCTATGATGGTCGGGAGCCGACCATCGTTGTCCGTAGGAGGCTCCTCAGGAGCAGCTGCTGGAGGTGATTCGCTTGGTGGTGGACCATCAGCGAGTTCCTCAAACTTAGTGAGGTCTTGGTCAAACCCAGCAGACGGCTTCCTGGATTTAAGACACTGGATGATGCGTGAGTGTGTGGATCCTGTGATGTCATAGATGTTCAAGGCAGTGCCATCAGCTTCATAGTAATGAAACCCAGGGGTCACATCGTTATCATAGTGCACTAGTGTACAGCTGTCTGCATAGGGTGCGGCAGGCAGCTTCGTCAGGCTCTTGGCGAGTCGTACAGCAACAACGTTTTCAATACGAAAGTAGTTGCGTATGAGGTACTGAAGAGCCAAGTGCACCTTAGGCGAAAGTCGGCTCGCAGCAGTCATCTGCAGCCGACCCTGTTTCGCTGGTAGATATCCGAAAGTCATGGCGGGTTTCCCCGCTGGCAGACCGGCAATAAAGGCCAATACTGTCCGAAGGGCCGTATTGTCCGATCCTATCTCGCGGACCATAAGTGCTTCGATGTACAGTGTGTGTCGTGTGTCAGGATACTGTACTCGCACTTCGCGATTGCCGACCTTCACGATGACCTGGCCTCGGTCAGGTTCGTTGCGGATGACCGGGTATGGACCACTCCATCCACCCCAGTCGTCTTTCGTGGTGGTCGGACGGTGATAGTCCACGAGATCTCCTTCTTTATAGTGAAATTCACCCGTAGCAGTAGTCTTTGTACGGAGAGCCCTGTTCGTCTTGGCAACCGCAGTGGCCTGCGTGATTGCCTCCAGACTAACCCTCCTGATTGTTTCCTCCCTTGAGTGATCTGATGATTCAGTGGGCTGATCATGATCCAAGACAGGGAAATCAGGAAGCATAGCTGGCTGTCTACCATACAGCGCATTGTACGGAGACACTTCATTGTAGAAGGTAAATGCGTTGCTGGCAAACAAGGCTTCATGTAAGAGACGAGTGAAATTGAGAGGGATATTTAATCTATTCAATTCTTCTCCCATCACGTGTAAGAGGTGTCGCAGGATGCCGTTCCTAGCTTCGATAGTTGTAGCGTGTTGGCCACGCGCTCGAATACGAAGCTCTGTTCCCTTAGCCTTAAGGATGGCCTTTGCTGTATCATTATTCAGTGCTCCTTCCCCATCGGAGTATAGAATTTTAGCAGGGCCATGCTGCATCCAAGTCGTATGATAGGCATCGAGAACAGTATGCATAGCTTTATCAGGAATCTCTGTGCCAGCTGCCCAGCGAATACAACGGTCGATGATGTGAAAAACAATATGTTCCTGTTTATAAAAGAAGAGATCACATTCGACTTCTTCGTTGAAACGTCCTGGCAGTGACACGGAAGGCATCACCGTGTTGCCTGGTTTATCCCAGGCTCGACATTCTCTACACGAGTCACAAATGCCTTTGATCAGACTCAAACGGGTTTCACCCAGACCAACCTTGGTTAGAATCATCCGCATTTTTGGCTCCTTGGCATGAAACCATCTCAGGTGGAGTTTGCGGAGTTCTCGCTGCACTACAGCTGGGTCGAAGCTGCGCAGGTTTTGGAGGCTGAGCTGAACGTCGAAGCGAGTCCAATCAGGGAGCCTTGGCCTTGGCCGTGGCTCTGCTTGAGGCTGCGGCGGTGGTGGAGGATCTCCTCCCTCCATGCGTCCGCGCCTTGCTGCAACTTGTGGCAGTCTACGGTGATCGTCAGAGCTGCCAGCGCCACTGTTGCCACCATTAGCCCCGTCGGCTCTGGTGATGTCATGGCTGCTGGCGCCTGCGGTTGGATCGCCCTCACCAGGCCGTGGCGGCCTAGGCGCACGTATGCGCGCTCTCGCGGCCGGCGCCGCTTTTGCGGCTGGCGCCGCTTCTGCGGCTGGAGCCGCTTCCGCGGCTGGCGCCGCAGGAGCGGCTTGTCCCGCCGGGCGCGGCTGGCCAAAGTTATCTGGCAGCTTCCATTTTTCGGCGAATCTGCATTGGCCAGATATCTTGGTGTGGTGAGGATTGCTCTTCTGATATTCCTTCTTACAGCTTGGACAGTCCCAGTAATACGGTTCAACATCATACCACCGACACATCTTCGGATCCCTACTGTGCTTTGGTGATTGCTTGTAGTTGTTGTCCACACAGCCAGGGCACCCAAGACCGCCAGGTGGTGGTCGACAGATTTCTCCGTTTGGGTGTCTCCGGATTGTTGGGTCGTCCAAGTCGTAGCCAGCACTGTTTGTTACGAACGCATAGCTGCGTTCACGATTCGCGAATGGATCGCGACCGTAAGCAAACAGGTCTTTGGCGATTTGCACCGCATCAACGATCAGTGACTGCATTCTGTAGGTATACTGTGCCGCCCTTGCTAGCTCTTTGTTACAAGCATTGGCGTGCACATGATTTCCTGGACAACGCTTGCCTTTGAAAGGTGCCAACAACTCTTCTTTATTTGCCATTATCTGTGTTGGCTTGCGGATGTATTGTCCAAATGAATCTTTGAGACCAGTCGTGCACTGATCAATGATCGTTTGGCAAGTGACCTTGCGTTGTGCCAGTTCCTTCCATGGCTGGATCTCATCCACCCACGTGCCCATTGGTTGTTCCCTGAGAAAGAAACGTCTTAGGTCGTCTTGTAATAGAGCAACTGTTCCACAGAACGTGATGTGAGGCAGGTCCTCTTTGTGGTGTTTAAGCCACGTATCATGATTGACCTGTGCGTTGAAGTAAGAAGGGAGTCCAGTAGTTCTGCAACTTGGCTGCAGAATCGTGATCTTGACAAAGCAAGTCTTGAGGTAGTGGAGGACTGCTCTTTGTACTTCCGAGTTTCCAAGGTCAACCATAGATATCTTGTCAAGGTTCCCGCCTGACGAGAGTCCCCTCTTGAAGGCTAATATGGATATACCACCCTTGCCCCCACATAATTCAAGCATGTCCACTTGATTGTTTCTGCCGTAGCATAATGACTGGACTATCGAGAAGACATCAGCATGTGAGTCAGCGGGTTGCCCCGCCGGTAACATCATGAAGATGTCCTCTGATTCGCTGTCCGAGTCCGAGTCGTCAAGAGGAACGTCGTTGAAATATGTGGAGCAGTCAAGCCCTTTGAGGTCCTCTCCACAGTCGTCGTTACCGTCTTCCACTTTCTTCGGGACTTTCTTCGGTTTGATGCCGGCTTCTTTGTCAGCTTTCTGCTTTTCTTTCTGTTTTATCCTGGCATCAGTGGGCAACGCAGTTTCCGCGGAGAGATCCGCTGCGGAGGAATCCGCTGTAAAATCAGGAAATGGCGGAATTTCAGGAAGGTTGTTGGTGGGTCGCGTTTGGCAACGCTCAATCGAAGGGGGAGGAGATCGATCGTCATCGACGATCGTCACACGCTTTGGGCGTGGCCTTCGCGACTCACCATTGCCATGAAGAACTGGAGCCGGAGGCTCCCAGTATAGCCGAGTACTGATGTTTGTAACCCCATCAGGTAATGGAGCTACATAATTGTACCCAGTTGGCTGATCCTGGATTCTGATATCTTGAACGATCTTGTTCGTGTCCAGGTCGGTCGTGACTCTACGAACCACATGGTCCCATTGAGGGCCCTTTTGTGGACATTGAACGTAGTGTCTGACCTTTTTGTCAACGCGTGTACACACACTGAGGTGTACCGCACTCCGCTCATTCCTGATCATGTTGGCTTTATCGAGTTGATCAAGGAAGCGTGCAATAATAATAGCCAAAGTTTTATACCGAAACTCGGCACGTTGCTGATCTTGGCCATACCAATCCAAATCATGCTCCCTGTGTGATCCACAAGTACATTTCCATAAGTTTATCGGTATATGAGGACAAGATGTAGCAACTTGTATATAAGAACCACTGGGATGTTTACTGGATCGGTCAAACTTAATACCGAAATGACAGAGTCTGATTCGTATAACGCTTAGCTTCAAATCTTCGATAACATCTTTGATCGGACCCTGTTTCCAGAAATACCCGGGTGGCCCCAGGATAACTATCTGCATTCTCAGAGCACGCGCTTTGATCAGGAGATTTTGTATACGTTGATAATGTGGTCCCGCCCTCTTTCCTGGTGTACGCACGTACCAATCAGAGGGTGTGGCCACCCACAACATATTGTAGTCTCCTGCCAACAAATTTCCCAAATACTGTGTTCCAGTTGAAGTCATTACCTCATTATGGGTAATCCGGTCGCATATATAACCACGGGTTCGGAGTTCAGCGCAAGCTGTGCGAATATCTTCGATGACGAGGCATTTTGAATGATATTTTTCTCTCGGGCCTCAGCGCGGCCAACGTATGTCGCGAGGAGGCCGGTATTCGGCTTCTCTTCGCAAGCGAGCGCCGCCGGCGCGCCCGCCTGCCCCCGTCAGAGGGGCATGCTGTTAGCGGATGACTCCGCAGGTGTCACTGGTGCGGCTGCGCTCACGATCTCCACGCGGGTTGGCCCCGCAAGGTCCGTCGAACCTCCGCCCGTGCAGCTTGGTGGTGGTGGCGGTGTCGCGGGTGGCCCCGCTTGGTTCTCAGGCGACCAATTATTCACCGCCTCCTGGACTGCCCAGAAAATCTTAGACTTCAGGGCATCCTTCATGTGTGGCCAGGTCCCTTCAGGACACTGTTGGCCTTTCCACCAGCTGTCGAGCGTCCTGTCTACGATCGCACGGGTCGTGTCCTTCAGGAGCTGCTTGTCGAGATACGGCTCGACAATGAACGTATCAGTCGTAACGGTCATAGACTGTCCCATCGCGGGTTGCCCCGCTGTTACCCCAGCGGGTGACCCCGCACCTACACCGGCGGGTGGCCCCGCATTGACGGAGTCCTCGTCGTTCTCCGTCTCGGTGTAGCCATCACGACTACTGCGGATTGTGAAGGTGTTGGTGACCGTCTGGCTTTTAGCCCCGTCATACAACCCGCAGGGAATGGCTAGGTGTCCTGAGGGGGTCTTCTTCGCCCTCAGGACCTTGGCGCCCTTCCCCAGCTTAAGAGTATATCTCCGCTGGGGAAGATAACCTTCTGGAAGCCTGGCTTTAGCACGATAATTGTGTCACGTGCTTCCATGGCACTCAGGCCCCAGATGGCTGGGAGGTTTGCACCTGAGCCCTCTGCGATGTTGGAAGCATACTCCTCGATGCGGGGGCTTGCCTCATTGGCGTATTGCACCCCGATCTTGAAGTTGCCCATTTTCCGACAGATCGCAGCACCCTCACCGACACCGTTGATGTAGAGGGTTTTGCTCAGTGTGCATATGGCCGGTCTGTGATTGTACCTGCCATAACCTCCTGGAAGGTTCGTGCTGTATTAGCTCCGATGATGTTCACGTTGGAGCCAATGTCTAGCATGAACGATATGCAGGGCATTCCGTCTTCGTCGGGGAAGAATGAATGTTCCTGTCCGCGCCGCCAGAGCCATCGTACCATGGTCATCAGTATGGTACGTAATCTGTGAACCGAGCGTGCCTTTCAGTAGGCGTTGTTCCAGCACCCACTGGCTCATTGTTAGCTCGGTGCACCATATTTGCTCATATTGGCGGCGCTCCTCCACGGCAATTGGTTCCTGTTCAAGAACCCAATAATTCGCAGAGAGTGTGGAGGTCCACTCACCTCCTGGCGGAAGCGTATCCGTGACGTCACGTGTGTAGGTCAGCCCTTCCGTGTTGATCATGAAGGTATTGTGGAATTGGGCTGCCTCCGCGCTTTCAGCACTGGCCCGGATTCTAGCGCTTACCGGGCTCTCTACACGTGAGGTTCTGGATCCGCCTCCGCTCCTGCCACTCCGCCTAATATTGGCCTCCATTGCCCTCAGAAATCCCGGATTCGGAGGTCCATTTGCGGGTGACCCCGCTTTGGCGGCAGGAGTCGCTTCGGCGGGTGGCCCCGCTGCTGGGGGCCCCTGTGCTCGAAGCGTAGACAGGATCGGCATCTGGATGCCTTGCTCTGGCGCTGCGGCTCGAGCCTCTAGCGCCTCCACTGCTTCCCGCAGCCGACGCAGTTCCCGAGCATCCACCACGTATCTTTCCTGCTGGCGCGCCTGTTCCGACTCAGCGTCGCGCTGTCCAGCATGCGGAAAATGCGCTGTGATTATGCCCGGCCCACGACATACAGCGCAGGGTGCCTCGTTTGGCGCACCTGGCCGCTGATTGCTGACGTGCTGCTGTGCAACACGATCCCAGCATATATCGTGGAAGAAGTGCCCGCACGCCAGTCTCCACACCGTGGTGCCCATCTCGTAGGGGTCCATACAGATTGGGCACTGTGTGAAATTGTAGTCTGAAATGACTGGAGTAGGCACGTCGGGGCGAGTCCGAGCCTGACGCTCGAAGGTCGTTTCGCCCTCCCGATATGGCGTCGGTGGTGGCGGTCTATCTGTCTGTTCAGCGGGTGGCCCCGCGCCTGCGGGTGTCCCCGCTTGGTTGTCACGCTCGATCCTTCTCTGGATCGCGCGCTGTTGGCGCAGCCTAGCGTTGTCCCGAGCCTGCTGCCTAGATGCCAGTATCGCTTGCTGCGTGTTGTGCACGTCGCGAATATAGTCTGGCATACTGCCCAGAGCGGCTGGCACCGCGAGACCAGCTGGCTGAACTACGGTCTCGGGGTCCGTCGGCGTGGGCATATAGGCGTAGTGCGGCAAAGACTGCGCATCGACTGCTCGTGTAAACTGCAAACGATACATCTCATTGGCCAGATTTCGAGTGTATTCGTTCGCAGGTGGCCCCGCAATCATAGGAGTGTTATTTACTTGCGCGTAGTACTCCGGGTACATCGGCGCATCCATGGCCGGTGCCTCTGCTGGTCCATGATTGTCCCATCCATATATTGGGTGTGATGCTATTCCTGGAATAAACACCTGCCGATATGGATTCGTGGGATCAGCATTCGGAGCATCATCAGAAGTCCAGCTCCACAGAGGCCGAAAGTCGCCATGATTCGTAACATCTATGTTGCGGTTCCGCAACAGGCTGGGCACTCTATCAGCTTGTTGATGTAAAAAGGTAGCTTGTGCCCTCAAAGTGGCCGCCCTCCGTTCATAGTCTGCGCCCTGCTGACTGTCAGCGGGTGGCCCCGCGTGTGCGGATGACTCCGCAGGCGTTCGCTCGGCGGGTGACCCCGCAGCCACTCCTCCTTCACTACCCCTCGGAGTGCCGAAGGGAGTGGTCGCCCGGAGTGCCGCTGCGAGCGTCGGATTCCCGCGAATCGCCTGGAGTCGTTGCCACAAACTGTTTTCGCTCGTTTCGGGCGGCGGAGTCCGATACGGCGAGCCACCATCTGATCCGCTCATGGGGACAAACCTCGCGCCTCCAGCTTGCTGCGGAGGGCGTTGTGGTTGTGTCCCTAGGATGCCGGGTGGCCCCGCAGGAGGGCGCAGGTTCCTCTGCTGTGCATCTTGGATACCTGCGTGAACCGCCCACGGGTCAGCTCTATATAGCTGATCAGTCAGCCCAGAGACGTCAGCTGATGTCAAATGGCTGTTGAGAGCGTGGACCCAAGACTGCTGGTCCTGCCGCCACGGGGATGCTACCGTCGCCACCGGTGTGACTACTTGTTGCCACGACCCGTCCGAGGTGTCTACTGCGGGTGTCCCCGCACCTGCGGGTGGCCCCGCACCTGCGGGTGGCCCCGCTTCAGGCATGGCCTCGTCCTCCTGGGCATTCATCATGAGGACTGTCTGTGTCTCAAACGGTCGTGGAGCAATATCTTGCTCGGTCATGACCAAGTTGAATGGACGACCGTCCGTCTTAGTCCAGCCCTTGAGGTACATAGCATGATCTTCCATTACACCTACAGTTTTATCACACATTTTGAGTGGCAGGTAGTCATCAGTGCGAATCCTGTCCGCGGGTTGGCCCCGCTTCCGCGTCTTGTCATAGAACAGCGGATTGCTCCAGGCTTCGCCGACCCGATACTTCGCAATGCTCACGATCTGCATGATGTGATCGGGCGGTATACGTCCGTCGTGGCCCCTTGTCATGACTATGTCATTTGCTGATCTCCATAGAGAGAAGCCACTGGACAGCATCTTGTTGATGCTGCAGAATATGAGCACCTCCGAGTCAGGACGGATGCCCGATTGTATCCTCGGGTCGCCCGGGAGGTAGGGGCAGCCATGCACAAATTGGCGCCCCCCCTTCCTCTTCGGGTTGTCCTGTGCGAGGCATGACAGGCCATTAGCAAGAATGTCCTTGACATACTCCCACTGCATACCGTGGATGAAATATACTGGGTCGTCTGGTTCTTTCATCCATGTTGTGATCGGCTTGTACAGCGACTCGGGACAGTGGATGCCTGGACTGCTGTGGCCGTTCGTGGCTCTGATGAAGTACTGTGGCCTGCGTGCCGTTGGTCGAAACCTGGGAGACAGCAGCATACTGTCATCAACGCACTTCATCTGGAGCCTGCCCTTCTGCATGCCGTGATGGTCAACCATCTCACAGCAGTTTAGCAGCACCCAATACACGAATGACGTGTGTGGCCTGCCTTTGATCAGCACCTCGTGCATTTCACGATAGTGCTTATACTGATCATTTTCAGTCCAGTTTGTCAGCAGATCATCAACGACAACCCAGCCGTCGTTTGGATCAAAAGTGCTGACCTTTTCGAAGTATCGATTATGTTTGTCCTTGTAATATGGACTGTGGCGTAGAGCCGTTGAAAACCACATCGACACCTTGGTCATCTGCTCGTTACTCGGCAAGGTTGGATCCATGCCGTTCTGTGTCATGACCTTCAGGAGTGCTTCTTTATGCTGCGCAGCGCGTAGTGGCGGCCTGTCTCGCAGCATGTTTCCCACTTTCTGCTGTTCGCGCTCCCAGTCGTTGTGGCACTTGAAATTACGACGAACCGGACAATTAATGACTTCATATCGGTCCGTGTCGTCTGGAGTGACTCGTGGGTTGATGGGCTGCCTCGGGCCTTTGTCTACAATGCCTTGCCAAAACAACTTGCATTCCAAAGGAATGACCCTCAGAACAGACATTATTGGCTGCCCGCTTGCGGGTGACCCCGCTAGTGCAGCCGGCGGCGCTTTGGCGGGTGACCCCGCTAATGCAGCTGGCGCCGCTTTAACGGGTGGCCCTGCAGAACCTGCGGCTGACGGGGCAGCTCCTGCAGATGACTCCGCGCCAGGGTTCTGGCGACCTTTGTCAGCAGCTGCATCATCAGTCAGTTTCTGTTGGTCGCCAAACTCTTTGAGGACTCTGAAGCGTTCTACTCTGGAGAGAGTGCCTTCTGCGGGTGTCCCCGCTGTTACGGCTGGCGCCGCTTTAGCGGGTGGCCCCGCAGAGCCCTTGTCCTCCTTAGCCTTGGCGGCTGCTTCTGCCCGCACCGACCTCATCCCAGCTTCGGGCTTCGGCTGTGCTGTCATTCGTGCCGAACCTGGTCGTGGTGCAAGGCGCGGCTGATGCAGAGTTGGAGTCCAGTCACCTCGGAAAGCTGCCTTAGGCTTGTCGCGAGCTTCGTCCTTGACATCGCCTTGGGTCGCCGGCGGCATCGGGGTCGATGGTCCAGCAAAAGCCTTCTTCCTCTCTGTCACGGACGGACCGGGAGGAGCTGCCGGCTTAGGATCGTCCGTCTTGGCAGTCCCTCTGGCCTTCGCCCGCTCACGGGTGCCTTCGGGGCTCTTGGACGGTTGCCTTTTCGCAGGAGTCGGTGAGGACGAGGAGTCGGCTTTAGGTCTCGGCGGTGGTCTGCTGCTCTTGCCTGGTCGTGGACCAGGAGGGTCTCTAGGAGGGCCTTCTGGCTGGCCATGATCATGGATGACCTGCCTCATCTGGTCGATGTCGGCAGTACCCTTTATGGCCAGCTTGTACTTGCCATTCTCGTGGCGGTAGAGTACCCTCGAGCAGAACCACTTCTGCGCCGAAGAACTGTAGTACCAGCAGGCGCTTCCGTCAGGGAATGGATTCTCTGAGCCGTCTTCCGCCGCCCACTCTTCATGTAGCTCGGTGCGGTCAGTGCCGGCGGCGGACCCGGCAGCAGAGACAACGTCTATCCACTCGTCCGCAGATCCAGCGGCTGGTGCTGCTTCTGCGGGTGACCCCGCTTCCTTGCTGGATTCTGCAGGTGACACCGCTTCCTTACTGGATTCTGCGGGTGACCCCGCTTCCTTATGGAATCGGCGGTTCCATTCCTTGAGGCGGTGGTCATTGGGAAGCTTTGCCCAATTTTCCTTGACGGTGTTGGCCACCTCTTCGGTCATAGGGACGCGATCGGCCTCTGTGATACGCTTTCCTCCTCCAGGAACCTCTTTGTTCGGATCATGGACGTTGCCCGCGTCGTCTCCATGAGACCAATTCCACGGGGTCTCTCCATGGTGAGGGCTCCTGGAGGGGCGGTCCATCGGACACCTGCGCATGTGGCCTTTAAAGGGATCACACTGACATACTTGCTTTCTGTACGTTTTGCGGTCAGTGATGATCTCCTGCTTCTTCGCCCTTTTGTCCCAGGCCTCTGGCGTCTTGGTCTTGCCGCCCTTGGTACGGATTATCGCGCCAGTCTCGTCCCTTTTGGTACAGTATTCCTTAGAATACCAGTGCCGAAGAGTATCCATAGAGTAGCCGGGGTACCATCTGATGTACCAATCCGGCACCTGCTGAGCAGATACTCCTACGGAGTGCTCAGTGCTGTATGGATAGCCCGATTCATCATGCGTAGGGCGTCTAGGAGCTGAGCGGCTCCTTCCGCGGGCTGGCCCCGCTGACGCACTACCACGTGTCACTGGCCTTTGATCGTCATGCTCTGAGTCTCGGGGAGGCGACGGTCGCCTGTCCCTCTTGGCGTACCGCATGTCCACCGAGTCCTCTGAGCTGTCCTGGACCATGAACACGTTTTGATACGGGCTTCTGAAGTATCCGATGTCATTTAACTGCTCCATCGAGAGGTCGTTAATGTTCATTTGATCGCAACCTTGCATGAATACATCCATATACCAAGCGGGTGGCCCCGCTGTTGTGTCTAGCATCTCTTCGGCGGGTGACCCCGCTAGAGCTTGGAGTGCTGTAAGCATCTGAGATGCTGACATGTTCGAATCCAAGTATGGACGTAGACGGGCAACTCCTGGGTGCGACAGCAGTTCGATCATCGTCATCTGCTGCTGTGCTGGCGCACTCAAGAGTCGGATTGCTTCTGAAACCTGCTCCTGGAGCATGTCGTTATAATCTTCTTCGGATTCTTCGGAGTCGGAATCCGCGGGATGGCCCCGCATTTCGTCATCGGCGTCTCCCATCTCCGAGCCAGCCCACGACGGATTTGGCAGCAACGACATGCCAATCACTTGTGGGGCCAGCGCGGCGGTGAGTTCTTCCTCTGTTGCCGGGACAGTCTCGGCTTCGGAGACCTCGTCACCGGCGGGTGGCCCCGCTGGAAGACCGAACCAAGCATTGTACGCAATCTCATCGACCTCGTCCCAGCCGTGGAACTCGTCGAAGAGGGTCACTGCGTAGTCTTCCAGGGCTACGGTCACTTCAGCGTAGCGGGCCATCACGTAGTACGTGGAGGAGCCCGCGGCGGGAGCCGCTTCTGGATTGACGTAAAACTCGTAGTCAATGTAGTCTATGTCATCCATAAAGAATTTTGAGCCAAATGTACGGATCCCTTTCCTTTCCCTTTCGGGCATTGATCGCGCAAGTGCTCTGTGCTGCCGCATGTATGACACTTCATAGTATTGCCAGAAGCGTCCCTAGGGTTGCCCCTCCGCCCTTTTCCCTTACCGGAGGTCCGCCTGTGACCCCGACCTTTGCCTCCGATAAGAACTTCCTCAAAGACTATATCAGTTAAGGACGTGAGGAAAGCAGTAATACCCCTACCATGCATACGGCGTCTGCGACCCCCTTTACCACGACCCTTTCCAAATTGTTTGAAATGTCGGCGTACTGCACGTCTCACCTTTCTGACTGGTTTCTTCATAAAGCGCCTCCAACGGCGTTTTGATTTGCGATAAGCCATAAAGGCGGCTTCCGCCCTTTGCTGTTCAGAAAGGTGAGTGTCATCCGCTGGATAGTCATTACCAGCAGAGACTATTCCATTGTGCTCATCGTCAGATGAAGTATCTGTGTCAGTGCCAGATTCAAACGGTGAGGGTGGCTGAGACCATTGAGCGGATGACTCCGCTTGGCCCCAGAGGGTTGTGCCCGAGGGCGGGCTTGCAGTGTAGGCGGCGCCTGGCGAGTAGTTCGACCAGGCGTTTGCCTCAGCTGCCTCTGCCGATACCTGGCCGGTCTGCCCTAGAAGGGCAGTGGCCTCGCTGGGCATATCGGCTGGGTCAGCCCAGGGATTTGGCTCGCCAGGACCAGCGGGTGACCCCGCAGTCGTGGCGTAACACCTGCATGTGAGTGGTGCCCTGTGAAGATACCCGCTATGTTGCCAGGAGAGCGCTCGGCAACATGTCCGTAGTTCCTCATCCTGGTCAGCAGCCTGTCATAGTCTGCTTGTGTTCGGGGCATCTGATGATTGAAGGGCTCAAGCAGGTGTTGGGCTCGTGACGCGCCAACGCCTAACGCTCTGAAGAGAATCAGCGTTAGGATCTGAAAGTTGGGGATGACAAAGCCAACAGAGTTAGCCTCGTCACGGGCCATCTCGAATCGAGCTAATACTGAGTCGATTCGCTCGCCCCTTTCGACGCGGAAGTCGATAAGGGCCGTGCCAGAGTTGAGCTGGCGCTCATCTTCCAGATTTTCAAATTTGGTGCTCAGTAAGTACAGTATGTAGGTTACTGCATCCGTTGGCTGTCCATTGACAGTTGCACCATAATTGATGATCTGGGAGGGGGCCTGCATGGCGATACGACGAGCTAGACCTTGAAGGCCTCGTTGTAGTGCTGCAGCTTGTTGTGGCGGTGTCATATTGCCGCTCGTTACGTTTAACCATGCATGTACTTCGCGAACGTATTCGCGGAAAGGCGTAGTACCGGCAGGGTCCCATGAAGGGCCAGTAGTACGCGTGTCGTCCATCCCCTGCCGCATGTATCCCACAGCACATCCCATTATCACCCATAGAATGCCGAAGATAGTTATCTTGATCCAATGCATATGCATTTCGGCTTCGGTGATTGGTTTAGGCTGTGGTTTGTCAGGCTCTGGCGTGGTAGCCGTGAGGCGCCTGACCGGCACGGGATGCAGGTGGCCCCGCTGCGGGTAGCCCCGCAGGGTGACCACGTTCTCGATCGAGTTGCCGATTGGCATCTGGTGGAAGTCGGGAGTGAAGTAGCGCAGTGAAGTAGGAGAAAGCGTCTCGAGTTCGCGGGTTGCCCCGCTAGCTCGATCGCGGACTGGCTCCGCTCCTCGCAGAGCCGGCGCAACATGGTATTCCACCGTGGTAGTAGTCCACCAAGTTGTGCCGTGGATTACTGGAATCAGAGCGAGAGCCAGCCACACGAGCGTGTAGCCAGCTCCGCTACCAAGTCGAAAACAAGCTGGTAAGCTTAGGTATGTGTTACGCCTTAGGCGTTGCCATATCCCAGGCTTTGGCTCATATCGCATGAGCAAGAGAGCGAGACGAAGCATGGGATCTGGAGTATAGAGTAAGATGGGCATCGTCAATGGAAAGGATGTTTTCCGATCTCAAATGCAAGTAGTGCGCCTCGGTGAGGCACAGTCACATATCAGGCCGGGCCCGGCTTGAGCCAGGCACGGCAGCGGTACATGCTCGATTTATACCTCGCCTTTAACCTTCTCCGTTTAAAGTCCGCCGGCTCCTTCCAGGAGGCCGGCCGGCGGGGCGTGAGGAGGCGGCCCGGGAGCCGGATGCTCGACCGGGTAAGGAAGGCCACCGCCGGCTCCTGCGGGGAGGCCGGCCGACGGGGCAGAGAGAGAACGCCGAGGATCGGAAGGCTCACCTGGCGTGCTGGACCGTCCCATCGTGCGCTAGCGAAGAAGTACCAGAAGCTGAGCAACACGACCGGCTTGAGCCCCAACGATTACGGAATGACGCCGAACAAAACCGAAGAATCCATGTCAAACACGTCATTATTGAATTGACGATATGGTGCACGACCGACCCCGCGGAAATGATACAGTCCACCAGCGGGGGCGCACACATGGGAAAGCGGACATTAGGAGACACGACCCTTCAAGTGACATCAGCGAGGCACGGACGCAAGGTCACCCCGGTTACGGCGGGAACCGTATACATGCACGGACTATTTCATGGATCCGTTGTGCACGATTGCGGAAGGCCATCTGATATCGCCATCCCCTGCTCCAAATTCGCCGACCCAGCGGGCCAGAGGCGTACACAGAAGCGCCCGGGGAGCTGTGTGGCCCCTGCCTCTCCGGCACCCAAGATGGCCCAGGGTTGCCTGAAAGACGGCCCAACGAGGGCCCAAGATGGCTCCCGTAGTTCGCCGAATATGTCTCCGATATACCCTAGGATAGACTCAGGACTCACCGGGACGACCTCGACATGGCCGAAGACTTACGGCACCGGGCCCCCAAGATCTGCGCCTCCCCACGGGGCCTGCGTGCACCACAGCAGCCTGCGTGCATCACAACGCCTGTGTACGCCACAGCGCCTGCGTGCACCGCAACAGACGCGTACAACACAGCGCCGGTTGCCTGTGCACACCACAGCGCCTGCGTGCACCACAGCGCCTGGGTACACCACGGTGCCTTTGTACACCACAGCAGCCGTGTGCATCACAGCCGAGGTGTGCACCACAATGCCTGCGTGCACCACAACGCCTGCGGACACTTCGGCGCCAGTGCACAAGCAGCCATAGAAAAAAACGCACGAACACCTAAATCTTCCTCTTCCTCCACCCTCCTCCCCCCATGTCCGCCTCTGTTCTTGTTGGAACAGCAGCACGAAGGACGTTGAATGTCGCGGAGCCAATTAAAACCTTACACACGTCGAATACATGTCTCGGAAACGATTTTTGTTTCCCCCAGGGGGCGGGCCCAAGAAGGAGAAATGTCAACGAACCGAATATGATTGCAAAGAAAAACAATACATTTCGAACACTCGTTGCGCATGTGAGTGCACGCGCCGAACGTCCAGCGACTGGAAAACCACGCGCCAGGTTTATCCCAGCTTCGGCTGGCAGCCGTGAAAATCCACGAGCTTTCTTTTTTCCCTAAGGTCTATAATTCGTGGAAGGCGGCTCGACTCGTCGTCCGCGCGCGGCCGTTCAGCGGCTACGTCGGTGCATCGATGATGATGATGGTGGTAATGAGGATGATGATTATGATGATGATGATGATGATGATGATGATGACGCGCACACGACCGCCCCAAGACGGTTCCAAGTGGCCAAGGAGCCTCCCGACAGGGGTGTAAATATTATCCCAGGACTCCGGGCTACATGGACCCCATGTGTGTCTGGAGTCTGTCAGAGCTCCTTTTTTGGCCAAAGGTGGTTCCAAGAGGGCCTTAGAGAGGCACGATGGCATCCAATATCGTTCAAGTGGCCAAGGCGCCTCCCGACAGGGGTGTAAATATTATCCCAGGACTCCATGCTACATGGACCCCTTGTGTGTCTTGAGTCTGTCAGAGCTCCTTTTTTGGCCAAAGGTGGTTCCAAGAGGACCTTAGAGAGGCCACGATGGCCTCCAAGATTGTTGAAGTGGCCAAGGAGCCTCCCGACAGGGGTGTAAATATTATCCCAGAACTCCGGGCTACATGGACCCCTTGTGTGTCTTGAGTCTGTCAGAGCTCCTTTTTTGGCCAAAGGTGGTTCCAAGAGGGCATTAGAGAGGCCGCGATGGCCTCCAAGATCGTTCAAGTGGCCAAGGAGCCCGACAGGGGTGTAAATATTATCCCAGGACTCCGGGCTACATGGACCCCTGGTGTGTCTTGAGCTGTCAGAGCTTCCCCTTGTTTGGCCAAAGGTGGTTCGAAGAGGGCCTTAGAAGGCCACGATGGCCTCCAAGATCGTTGAAGTGGCCAAGGAGACCTCCCGACAGGGGTGTAAATATTATCCCAGGACTCCGGGCTACATGGACCCCTGGTGTGTCTTGAGTCTGTCAGAGCTCCTTGTTTGGCCAAAGGTGGTTCCAAGAGGGCCTTAGAGAGTCCACGATGGCCTCCAAGATCGTTCAAGTGGCCAACGAGCCTCCCGACAGGGGTGTAAATATTATCCCAGGACTCCGGGCTACATGGACCCCTTGTGTGTCTTGAGTCTGTCAGAGCTCCTTTTTTGGCCAAAGGTGGTTCCAAGAGGGCCTTAGAGAGTCCACGATGGCCTCCAAGATCGTTCAAGTGGCCAAAGAGCCTCCCGACAGGGGTGTAAATATTATCCCAGGACTCCGGGCTACATGGACCCCATGTGTGTCTGGAGTCTGTCAGAGCTCCTTTTTTGGCCAAAGGTGGTTCCAAGAGGGCCTTAGGAGGCCACGATGGCATCCAATATCGTTCAAGTGGCCAAGGCGCCTCCCGACAGGGGTGTAAATATTATCCCAGGACTCCGGGCTACATGGACCCCTTGTGTGTCTTGGAAGTTCCAGAGCTCCTTTATTGGCCAAATGGTTTCAGGCCACGATGGCCTCCAAGATGTTCAAGTGGCCAAGGAGCCTCCCGACAGGGGTGTAAATATTATCCCAGGACTCCGGGCTACATGGACCCCTTGTGTGTCTTGATCTGTCAGAGCTCCTTTTTTGGCCAAAGGTGGTTTTCCAAGAGGGCATTAGAGAGGCCACGATGGCCTCCAAGATCGTTCAAGTGGCCAAGGAGACCTCCCGACAGGGGTGTAAATATTATCCCAGGACTCCGGGCTACATGGACCCCTGGTGTGTCTTGAGTCTGTCAGAGCTCCTTTTTTGGCCAAAGGTGGTTCGAAGAGGGCCTTAGAAAGGCCACGATGGCCTCCAAGATCGTTGAAGTGGCCAAGGAGCCTCCCGACAGGGGTGTAAATATTATCCCAGGACTCCGGGCTACATGGACCCCTTGTGTGTCTTGAGTCTGTCAGAGCTCCTTTTTTGGCCAAAGGTGGTTCCAAGAGGGCCTTAGAGAGTCCACGATGGCCTCCAAGATCGTTCAAGTGGCCAAAGAGCCTCCCGACAGGGGTGTAAATATTATCCCAGGACTCCGGGCTACATGGACCCCTTGTGTGTCTTGAGTCTGTCAGAGCTCCTTTTTTGGCCAAAGGTGGTTCCAAGAGGGCCTCAGGGAAGCCGCGATGGCCTCCAAGATCGCTCAAGTGGCCAAGGAGCCTCCCGACAGGGGTGTAAATATTATCCCAGGACTCCGGGCTACATGGACCCCTTGTGTGTCTTGAGTCTGTCAGAGCTCCTTTTTTGGCCAAAGGTGGTTCCAAGAGGGCCTTAGAGAGGCCGCGACCGCCCCAAGACGGTTCCAAGTGGCCAAGGAGCCTCCCGACAGGGGTGTAAATATTATCCCGGGACTCCGGGCTACATGGACCCCGTGTGTGTCTTGAGTCTTGAAACTTGAGCCAAACTAAAGCTAAAGCGCTCCAAAACCTCCTCCTCCTCCTCCTCCTCCTCCTCCTCCTCCTCTCCTCCTCATCAAACTTTTCCCCGTCCTCTTTCTCGTCGTCGTCGTCGCTGTGGTGCACGCAGGCTGCTGTGGTGTACACAGGCGCTGCGGTGTACACAGGCGCTGTGGTGCACGCAGGCACTGTGGTGTACACAGGCGCTGTGGTGCAGATCGCCACCTTCACGCTGCCCCTACCTGTCCTCGGTCATCCCTAGGCATTCCCAGACGCCGCGGGCGCCGAACGTGACGCTACCGGCCCCCCGCCCCCCCCCCCCCGGTAACGCCCGTTATCGCCGGGGAATAAAAAAACGGGCTCTTGGGACGCCGGTGTGCGTCGGGAAACTGAAAAGCGAAAATTCCAAAATCCTTCGAAAAACTTCGGAGAAGCAATGATTCTGCCTCGTCGGGCCTTCTTTGGAGACCTCTTCGGGCGTCCGGGCTGCCCGTTCCAGACTTCTAGAGGCCTCTTGGGGGCCTCTCGAGTCCGATCGCACCACGACGTCATCGTGTGCCCAGATGCCTCCAGACGCCCAGGCACCCGCAAGCTTCAATCCTCGAGCCCCGATACTGGACCTGTGCTTACTGTCCTCGGGCCGACTGGGAGGAGGAGGAGGAGAAGGAGGAGGAGGAGGAGGGGGAGGAGGAGGGGGAGGAGAGAGAGGAGGAGGAGGGGGAGGGGGAGGAGGCGGAGGAGGGGGAGGAGGAGGCGGAGTAGGGCTTCAGGGCTTGAGGGCTGATGACATCTGGCTCCGTGCACGCGCGGGGACAGAAGCCGATGCGGAGGACGAGACAGTGCGCAGGGAAGTTGCAGTGGACCTGCCACCGCCGACCCTCTTCGAGGCAGCTGGAGCTGCCGCTGCACAACCTTTCGGCCAGAGCAGAACCGTTCGCCCTTTGGCTTGCCTCGGCTGCGACACGTCCCACGACCCTGCCCGGAGTCCAAACGTACCAGTTCTCCAAGCTGCGTCCAGCCGTGGCGACGAGGGGGCCACTCGAAAGTCCCAAAAGCCCCGCCCCGTGCATCGGTTTCAGGGCAATGCCTCGGGCTTCCGGCGGCCGACCGGGACGATTCCGGCACACACAGGACGCAGTTTTTCAGCCCGGATCGATTTTTTAAAATCAACAATTCGGGCCTCCCGGGCCTCTCTTGGGAGGCTTCTTTGGGGCCTCTGGGCCGCAGTTTGGAGGCCTCATGGGGAGCCGGTTTGGGGCCCATTGGGGTCTTTTGGGAGCCTCTTGGGGGCCTCCTTGGGGCTTCTTGGAGGCCTCTTGGGGCCTCTTGGGGCCCTCTGGGGGTCTCCTGGGGCCCTCTCGGGGCGGTAAATTAGATGTTTGAACCTTCGGTCGCCCTCTCGGGCCCCTCTTGGGGCCTTCTCGGGGCCGTGTTGGGATCTCTTGGGCGCCTCTTGGGCTGTCTTGGGGCCCTCCAGAGCTGTCTTGGGGCCGTCTTGGGGCCGTATTGGGGGCGTCCCGGGCCATCTTTGGGCGCTCTTGAGGGCCTCTGGAGCTGTCTTGGAGCGTCGGAAAGCTGGAAGAGCGAGAACGCAAAAAAACATCGAAAAACACACAGAAAATCAACAATTTTGGCTTCCCCGGGCTCTCTTGGTAGGCTTCTTTGGGGCCTCTTGGGGCGTCTTGGGGCCATCTTGTGCTGTCTTGGGGCTGTCTTGGGCGGTCTTGGGGGCCTCTGGCGCAGTCTTGGGGCCACCTTTAGCGTCTTGGAGCCCTCTGGGCCTGTGTTGGAACGCTCTTCGGGCACTCTGGGGCTGTCTTGGCTGCTCCGGGGAGGCTCCAGGCCCCCCCCGTCCTCCCATGGGGGGTCGGGGCACCTGTTTTCAGGCCGCGGGTCAGCCCCGCAGGGATATATATATATATATATATATATATATATATATATATATATATATATATACACATATAAACACACATGCATGCATGCATGCATGCATGCACATACATGCATACATACATACATACATACATACATACATACATACATACATGTATGCATGCATGCATGCATGCATGCATACACACATACATACATACATACATACATATATACACATGCATGCATGCATCCACACATACATATATACATACATACATACATACATACAGACAGACAGGCAGACAGACAGACAGACAGACAGACATACATACATGCATACATATATACATACATACATACATGAAGTCATACAACCTTACAACCATACATACATACATACATACATACATACATACATACACACACATACATACATACATACATACATGCATGCATGCATACATACATACATATACGTATACATATATACATGCATGCATGCATGCACACATACATACACACGTACACATACATACATGCATACATGTAAACAGACATACACCCATGCATCCATCCATACATGTATACATGCATACATGCATACATACATACATACACACATACATACATACATACATGCATGCATGCATGCATGCATACATGCATACATACATACATGTGCATGCATGCATGCATGCATGCATGCATGCATACATACATACATACACACATACATATATATATATATATATATATATATATATATATATATATTCCATCGAGGGAAACACATGACTTTCGGACCTTTGCGAGTAGGCACTTTGCGAGTAATGGAACGCGTTCTGTGACTCGGGATCCCTTCCCTCCATGGCGAGGTTGGCCGGAGAAGAGCTTCACGATGTCCCCAAAATGGTCACCGCGGGCGGCTCGTGCGCGCCCCGCGCGCCGCCACGGCGCGGCCCCGCGAGCCCCACCCTCCAAAAACACCTGCCGTGTGGAGGCGCCGAGTGAGCCGTCTGAGGCGCCTGTGTGCCGGCTCGGGACGAGCCGAGGCCGCCGAGGATCGTCTTGACGGCTGTTTGAGCGCCCTCGGAGTCGATCTGGGGCTGCCGAAATACAGTGGAGGCCAGTCCACAAGAGACCTTCCACAAAAAACCCAACCCTGAGACCCCAGGCCGTCCATTGGTTTTTGGTGTGGGAATGTCACGCTTTCCATCGCAGAACCATCGAAACCCAAGAACCCCAGGGCACCCTGGAAGCGAGCAGGATGTTTCTTGGCATGGATCTGCCCTGTATGCGCGAGGAACCCCGGTCCACCCATTTGCGGTCGGGATTCCCGCCCGGGGGGCCCTGGACCTGGGCCCCAATACATGTGTAAACGAGGTCCTGAAGTACCAATTCTTCAGCCCGATATGTTGGTTGACGGTCTCGGGCCATCGAAACGGAAAAAAAAACAAAGACGTCCGCGCGTGTTCTTTGACCTTCCGTTCTGCATTTTCAACGGCGCGAGCATGTCTGCGTCTGTGGGGGAGCTTAAAGATCGTACGCGCCCAACCACTTACAAACACCACCTCCCAGTCCGCGAGACCAGCCTCGTGATACGAATGTTCGCGCAGTGCGTACTCTCGAAACATACGTGGATCCATCTACGTGCGCGTCTTTCTTTCGCTCCCGATCTGTATCCCAGGTGCGCCCTTGTAACAATTTGTTGTCTCCCACCGCCGCGTCAATCACCTGTGCGCACCCCAGCATGTAGGAGGGGGGCCCAGGCCACCCACACCAGAATGATCGTTAGCGTTACCCTGGGGTGGGGGATGGGGTGGGGTTTGGCCCAGGTAACAAGCGCGACTCTGGGAAGGGGGCAAGAAGAACGATGCATCGGCGATGCACCCGCGATGCGCCAGCTATGCATCGTCGACGTCGGCGATGCATCGGCGACGCCAGCGTGGAGCAAAGCGGGCTCCACATCGAGCCGCATCGCCGATGCATCGGCGATACGGCGCGATCCTCCGACCCCATCTGCTCGAACCCCATCTGGGAGGCCTAGATTGGGGCCCCGGGGGCGCCTCTCCCCCCCCCCTCGCTCTGGCCGTGGGAGGAGCCTCGATCGTCAAGGAGGGGCAGGACGAGGGTCGGGGGCGTCCGAGAGGGGAGGGGGCGCAAATCATGGCCCGAGGCATGTGCGCGGCCCAGGGGGAGGCCCAAGGGACGTATTGAAATAAGACGAGGCGCCATGAGATCTGGGGAGATCTCATGGCCACCCCCCTCTCGGCCGCCCCCGAGAGGGCCACCTCTCCGCCCTGGCCGGGGCAGAACGAGAAGCCCCGATGGGCGAGGGACCAGAGCGCCAGGGCGCCAGCGCGCCACCCTTGGCGCCGCCGCCGCGCGGGATCCCAAGGGCCCCTCTGTATGGCTGCACGCAAGACTGACCCCGGGTGCAGTCGGACCTAGGACAGATGAACAGCTCTCCTCCGGCCAAAATGAAGAGCATTCGAGGGTACCCCCCCCCCAGGCACACGAACACCCAGCAATCACGAGAAACATTAGGGTGCCCTCCCTGAACCGACCTCGATCTTGTACCTCGGTCCCGCTGTAAGGACGACCTTCGGTGCGCGGCTTTTTAGGGGCCACGGGGTAACCAAACACGAGCGCGCGGGACGCTACTATCGCGTCGCGTTCGGCGATCGGGGGACCTCAGCGGGCCCGCACTAAGGGTCACTCGGGCCACAGGTCACTCTTGCGTCTAGTCGACTGTACCATCCGACGCCCCGCCGTGGAGGTGTTGAGGTCGTTCCAGAGGCCCGCGATGGAATCCGTGAGCTCCTGAGGGGGGCCGCTGGCCCTCTTGGCCTCCCCGCGCGGCTGCCCAACCAGGACACGGAAAACCAATCGGCATTCGGATCGGGAACTTCGGATCGGATCGGAATGCTCGGACGCAAGATTAAACCGGATTGCGCACGATTGAGGCGGATTCAACAGGATTATGACGGATTGGTTTTCGACAGTGGATAACTATACAAATCCCGATGCTGAGTGTAACCTTCCAGGAATTGCATCCTAAAGAATATGCGCCTCAAGAGCGAAGAAAGACAACCGCAACCGCCTGGCTGAGGGAACCGCCCCTAGCACCCCCCAAGGCCGACCCAGATCCCCCAGGTGTGACGACTCACGACATGCACTGGAATTCGAGTGCCGCGCGCAGGTCTCCACCGCGTTGGGGGGTCGGGGTCGGCCTTGGGGGGGGGGGCGCCACAGGCGGGCTCCTCAACCTAACGGTCGCAGTTGTGTGTTTTCTTCGCCCATGAGCATGCCCATGAGCCGCAATGGAGTCGGGTCGGTTGCGCCAGGATGCACAGCCGCGCCACGCAAGTATCGTGCCACCGAGACCGAATTGGATCAAACGGGGTGACTCCGACATCGGACCGGATGGGTCGGATCGAAACTTGTCGGCGCGCGCTCAGTCGCCGCATCCGTTGTCCTCTTTCCCTGCGTCTCCGTCGTCCCCTTTCCCTGTACCATCCTCTTCAAGCCTGCCAGCGAGAGAAAACCGTAGCGGCGTCGCACTTCAGTCGAAAGGAAGCCCCTTCCCTTTGATCCCTCCCCCGCCGAAGGGGGGGGTCCAGGGGGAGTCCGGGGGGGGGGTCGGTCAGATAAGCATCCGCCCCTGGGCGTCCCGGCGCCCCAAAAAGCGCTAAGACGCGCCAAGAGGGCCCCAAGCAGGCCCAAGAAGAGGACCACGAACCGACATTTCGAGCTTCCCGCCCCAAAAAGCCCCCAGAAGGCCCCAAGAGCCCCTCAAGGGGCCCGACGAGGCCCCCAAGAGACCCCCAAGAGACCCCCAAGAGGCCCAACAGAGGCCCCAACAGGCCCGAAAACATCCAAGAGGCCTTTGGACCAAAACCCCAGCACGGTGGCGGGAAGGGCCGCAGGCCACAAGGCTCCCTGTCTGTCTCTGCTACGACTCCCTCGGCCCACATGGGGAACATCTCCTTCGCCCTCTCCTGCTCCCTTCCACCTTAATCCCCCTCCTCCTCCTCCTCCTCCTCCTCCTCCTCCTCCTCCTCCTCCTCCTCCTCCTCCTCCTCCTCGTATTCGTCATCATCGTCTTCAGGGTCGGCGGCACAGGCGGTAATGCCTTAGCAATAATTCGGCCCTGCCAGGAGGCTGGCCTTCACAATCGGTCGACCAAAGCGCTCCTAATTGTCGAATCGATCGAGTCGAGCAGGAAGGATCAGGTGGTGACTCCTGGGAGGTCTTCGTGGGAAATATTAAGCGTTTTGGGGGCTACGAAGCAAACTTAGGGCAGAATGACCCTCTACTTAAACCGGATTGCGCCGGATCGAACAGAATCAGGCTGAATTAGATTGAAGAAAATGCTAACGCCGACGCTGAATGTAAACTCCCATGAAAGGCAACCAAATCAGGAGGACCCTGGCCTGCAGGGCCTCGGGACCGTCAAGCTGGAGGAGAAAATCGGAGAGGGTCCAGAGCTTTACAAGAATCACGACGTTGGATGTCCGGAGAAAGGAGAGGTTCGAATGGGTTCGGCCAGCATTGGGACATTCGGCGGTGGACAAACCTCCCTTTAGCAAATCTCTCCTCAGTGAAAACGGCCTGGGACCGAAATCGACGGACCTGGACACGCAAAAATGACGGCCGCGATGCCCTCTCGCGAACCGAAAACGGCCAATTCCTTAATCGACGTGTCAGGGTAGGAGGTCGATCCACCTCCGAGACATTTTTCAATACAGGAACGGCGCCCGTGCGCCGTATTTGCTTCGGTTTGACCTCCCTTCAGGCCCCGCTCCAACGCGGCGGTGCGTAGCTCTTCGGCTCCGAGGGCCGAGAGCATGCACCGTACCCTGCCTGCATGGAGGATCGACGGCGCCTCGAGACGCCAACGCGGTACGGTGCACACGAGTCGTCCGTGGATCAGCGGTCACTCTACCCACCCATCGGATGTCTTGATCTTTTCACTACGGGGCCCGCGGACGTCCCAACACATTTCCCCAAATGCCTCTTTTCATTTGCGCCTAATTTGTTTACGGTCCAGGGACCCAGAGAAGGCCTCCAAAAGCCGAAAATGGCCCAAAACCTTTCGTAATGTTTTTCTTGCGACGCGAGCATGTCCGGGACGGTGCCTCCGAAATGGGGTCGGAGGATCGCGCCGCATCGTCGACGCATGTTGTCGGCGTGGAGGAAACTGGGCTCCACATCGAGCCGTATCCGCATCGGCGATGATATCTGCTCGGACCCTATTTTGGGAGGCCAAGCGATCCAGATACCGCTACTCCCCCCCCTGGACAACTCCCAAGGTGCGTTCCGACAAGAATTTCGAGGCGAATCCAGCCGTGGCGACGAGGGTCTTCCAGGAGGCCGAAGCATGTGAAAACGAGGGAAGGGTGGTCGTATCGGTGCGTTTACTCCTATCAGCGGCGAGCGAGGGGGGAAATGAGAAGGAGAAGGCCTTCTCAGAAGGCGGCGGGACTTCTCAGAAGCCCTCGCGTCTTCTGAAACATTTTCTGTACATTCGGGTAAGGCTTGGAAAGCTTCTCAGAAAGCCAGTGGACTTCCGAGACTTCTGAGAAGGCCCGCCCCTGCTCACATCTCCCCTGGACTCGCCTGCGACACAAGAAGGCGCGACGGCTCTTCTTGGCCGCCCTGCGAGGATCAAACTAGAATCAAACATCAATTGTTTACTATTTTTCGTGACTACGCCCGTGAACGGCCCCGGGCCGCCGCCCCCCTTCTCATCCCCCCTTGTCACGTCACGATTCGCGCCGGCGCCGTGCGGGGATGCCCTTCCTAAGCACTCGCAGTTGGCGGCGGCACGCATCGTGACGTGACGGGCCCCTTCCCACTCTCCCGCCCCTCCCCTGGTCACGCCCGCTATCGCCAGGGGAACATGGAAACGGTTTCCAATCGGGTAGATCTGCACGCTTCAATGCACAGTCCTGGTGCTACTGCCCAGACATGCTCGACTCGGCTACACGTAAGAGTGACCCTAGGCAAGGGTGACCCGTGGTGCGCGACTTTCGTAGACCAGGTGGAGGCCGAACTGGAGCGCGCAAGCCGCTGCTATCGCATCTCGTTCAGCCATCTGGGGACCCCAATGTGCCCGCACCAAAAGTCAATCCAACGAAAAATCACTCATACGTCTTGTCGATCGAGTCTTAAGACAAAACTCACGACGCGACGTTGTTGGCCGTGATTGGCCTCCAGGGGCCCTCGCTGGGCCCCAGGACCGTCAACAAGACGACTCTCGGACCCCCACCTCTGGCCAAACCTTCGGGCGCAGACCAACCAAACCTAGCGCAAAACTGGCTCATCCAACATAGAATGTACCCAGTGACGTACCCAACTCATTGGCATCAAGTGACAAAAGGAATTGGCCCAAACTTGCCAGGACAATGACAATGCAGGCGCCTTAGGTGTTGTGCAAGCTACATGGGATACGCCCGCGTGGCGCAATTCACAGGACAACAACAGAAGGACGAGGAACGAGGGCCCAAGCTTGAGGAGGACATGGGGGCGGGAACAGAAGGCAAGAAAAAAGACGCGCGGGAGGCCGAACCGTCAGCGCGGCAGCAGCAGAGGGACGGTGGCTGAGGACAGAGGTCGACGACGAAAGTGACGGGAGGAAACCGAAGAGTGTTGCTTTTGTCGGTCGCGCGCTAAAGATGCAGCGCTGCCTGCGCCATGTCGCCGCGGCGCTCGAAACAATGATAACACCTGCTTATACTTTGTGCAAGAAGCGCGCAAAGCCCAACTCGCCCGCCAACTTCTCTGTTTTTTGCGTGACGACCCCGGAGCTCTAAGCAACCCCCAAGTAACATAAACAAGCGTCACCCAGCTGGACCCCAGGGATGGCGAGGTCTCCTGGTGGTCCGCATAAGACGTCACGCCGCTGCACTCCCCATCAACCCAATCAAACTGCGACAGTTCCGCAGATCGCAGACCCCCAGGGATGGCGAGGTCTCCTGGTGGTCCGTGTCAGACGTAGCTCCGCTGCACCCCCAGCGGCCATCGAAAATGGCGACAATTTCTCGCAGATCGCAGCCCCCCACGGATGGCGAAATCTCCTGTTGGTCCGCGTAAGACATCAATCCGCTGCACCCCCCAGCAGCCCTCGAAAAAGGCGACAGTTTCGCATCGCACCCCCCCCAGGGATGGTGACATTTCCTGGTGGTCCGCGTAAGGCGTCACTCCGCTGCACCCCCCAGCAGCCCTGGAACTTGGCGACAATTTCGCAGATCGCAGCCCCGCGAGGCCTGATCTGAGTCTGCGTATTTCGTCACTCCGCTGGATTCCCCAGCAGCCCTCGAAGGTGGCGACAATTCCGCAGATCGCAGCCCCACAGGAATGGCGAGGTCTAATTTGAGTCCGCGTAGCAGTCCATTCCGCTGGATCCTCCAGCAGCCCTCGAAAGTGGCGACGGTTTCGCAGATCGCAGCCACCCAAGGGATGGCAAAATAGGAGAGAGACAGGGTAGAAGGCAGGTAGGAAGGATGAGAACAGAAGGGAGGCCGGAGGAGGGAGGTGGAGACCGAAGTGCTCCATTCAAAAAGAGTACCCAACGCAGGAGGGTTGGGAAGAAACCTGTGCTTCAATGTGTTCATTGCTCCGCCAATATGTGAGGCGACCTCCACGGCCGCGTGCGGTTGTCAAACCAAGCTCAACCCAAATCTGGCATCGCCGGGTCCTCGCTGTGGCTGAGCCCCGTTTGCGCTGAACCTTTGACCTGCCGCTGAAACCTCCATTCGGGGATGGATCTACTGACAGACCCGGGTCAGTGGTCTTTGCAGGATCTTGCAAAATCCTGCAGGATCCTGCGTGATCCTGCACCCAAGCCCGGGTCAATGCACCCCTGGCTGCGCAGGATCCTGCAAGATCTGGCGCTCTGACTGACCCCCGTTTGCATTGAACTCCCTCTCCTAAGCCCCGATCCGTTACCCTCCAGCCAAGCCTGGTCAGAACAATAAATCTTTTTCCCGTGAGCACGAGCCGCAGATAGGTGGCCGGTCCCCAGTGTGCAGTCTGACCCCACTTAGGCTTGCGCCCGCCTGCATCGGCCACGCGGCGGGGACAGCTACGTCTCGTGCTCCACAACGGCGGAGCAACAAAAACTCGGCGAACGAGCGGGCGAGACGAGGCCAGGCTGAAGAGAAACGTGGAGAGCTCAGACTAGAAATAATGCCTCGATCGTTCCACGAGCGCACGCCCTGACACGTGCATCGACCTCGTTGTGCAGAGCCACCCGTGTCAGGCAAAATGCCGTTTGTGGGGACGGGTTGCAATCATAACAATAATAAACACACAAACTGAGCCGAGCAAGAAAGGCGTGAGATAATTGACAAAACGAAGGTGTACAGTTCAAGCCTAGAGCCCCATAGCGGGTCGTGAACTGCCACGTGCCTACGTGATATGGGGAAGGCATCTTCAACGCAACCAGACTGCAAACTGCGGAACAATATTGGGCATGACTAAATGGGGAAAAGGAGTGGGCGGCCGCGCCGACGGGGCGCGACCTGCGGGCTACACGCGCGACCCGCGCAGACGGGACGGCGCCAGCGATCTGGCGCGGAGGCCGAGCGCCTCACCCCGCCACCATGAGGAGGAGAGCAAGGGAGGAGCGGGAGGGAGGAGGATGGGGGGAGGGAGGGGGGGAGGCTGCACGCTCGTGCCGAGCGCTCAGGGCATCCACAACCACGGATGAATCTGCTGGCTGGGATCGACGGCTCGGCATCTCGAGTCCGAGGGGAAAGGACGAGGCGGAAGGAGGAGGAGGACGGGGGGAGGGAGGGGGGGAGGCTGCACGCTCTGGCCGAGCGCTCAGGGCATCCACAACCACGGATGAATCTGCTGGCTGCGATCGACAGCTCGGCACCTCGAATCCGAGGGGTGTGGAGGCGAGGCGGAAGGAGGAGGAGGAGGACGGAGGGAGGGAGGGGGGGAGGCTGCACGCTCTTGCCGAGCGCTCTGGGCCTCCACAGCCACGGATGAATCTGCCGGCTGCGATCGACAGCTCGGCACCTCAAATCCGAGGGGGGAGGACGAACGGAGGAGGAGGTGAGGGAGAGAGACACTGATACGAAACACCCCAGCAACGCATCATCTAACCCCGCGCGCTGAGCGACGGAGAAAATAAATCGCACCCCAGGCCGGGGAACGCAGCCCACTGGCCAAACTACATAGCTGTGACAACTATGAGAGCACAAGCCCCAAACCCGAACCAGTGATGCGTAGCATAGCGAAGCGGGCACGACGTCGAACCTCCGAGGCGCGAGAGCGGGTCCAACAGCAAGCAGCAACGACGGGGGAGACACAGGAGGGAGCGGGCGCCGTCCCGAGCCGTGGCCATGGTGCCGAGTCCCCAAGCACGCGCAGCTGGACCCAAGGGGCCCAAGGACACACACACACACACACATAAACACACACAAATAAAAGGATTCCCCCAATTTCCCCATATTTTCTAGGTTTGTGCCTTCCCGCCCAATTCCAATATTTTCAAATATTTTCTGGGGAATCGACGATTAATTGTGTCTGTGTGTTTGTTCCCCTCCTGATGGACGCGCCGCCGCGGTCGAACTGGGCGCGCCGCCGTCGAACTGGGGGCAGCTGGAGAGCGCTGCGCTGCAATCCCTTTTACGTCGGGTCCAACCGGTGGGCGCCCGCGGCCTTCCTGCACGGCCTCCCTCTCCCGGGCTTTCCCGCGCGCCTTCCGGACCTGCCCGCGACGGCGCTGGCGGCGAGGTACCGAGTGTGTCAATTTGAGGCAGCGGCGGAGGGCGGCTTGCGCGTGGCCGCCAGAGCAACGGAGCTGCGCGCGACGCGGCTGCACAGCACGGCACCGCTTGCGCGCCTGGGGCGCTGGGGAGCAATTGGTTCAACAGCTCGTTCCTCTTGCAGCTTGATGCGGCGCAGAGCTACTCCCATCAGCGCGCGCTGGGCCCGCGCCAGGTGGCACTGGCAGCGGGCACGGCCGACCCCGTGCGCCTGAGGAAAGCCTGGCAGAGCACGTGCGTGCGCATGATCGAACCCGACAGGGCCGCGTCCCTGGCACGCTTCTTGCGGCATCGGCTGTCGCGCTGGTCTTGCGACCTGTCAGTGGAAGAGATGACCAACCGCGCATTGCGCGCGTATCCCGCCGTGGCAAGGCGAGTTCCCCCGCGGGCGTTGGCCGCGTGCCTGCGGACGCTTTGGAACGGCTGGGTCACCGCCCGGCGGTTTCAGCAGCGCGCGGGCTGCTGCTTCGGGTGCGCAGACGGCGAGGACTCCGTGGAGCACTACGCCGATTGCCCCTGCGTCGCGGCGGCGGCGGCCGACCTGCCGGGGCTGCCCCAGCTGGCCTCGCGGGAGGCGCGGCTCGCCGGGTTCTTGATCCTGGCGCCCCCTCACAGCGAGCAGACGGGCTCCCGAGCTGCGGCGCCGGGCGCTTGTGACGGCCAGCGTGTACCTGACCCACTGTCGGTGCAGGCACGCCGCAGGTCGCAGCCGCGCTGCCTGCTTGAACGCGCTGAGGGTGACCATCCGCCAGCTTCTTGAGTGCCAGCGCCAGTTCTGTTCCTCGTTATTTTGTCCGTCCTCCTCCTCCTCCTCCTCCTCCTCCTCCTCCTCCTCCTCCGTGAAGTGCAGCTTTGGTGCGAATCTAGGGGTCGAATCGCTCCCTGTAGTGAATTATATATTTTTTCGCGAGGCCGAGGTCCCTCCTGCTGTCGTCTTCCGTCGTCCTCGTCGTCGTCGTCGTCGTTGTCACTCGTCTCTCCGCTCCTCCCGCCCTCACCGCTCCTTGCACGGCAGCCGCTGACATGTCCCATGATTATGGGAGTCATCCGCGGCGTTCTCCCCCCTCGGGGGCTGTGCCTTGCTGCGGGCTGGTCGGTGGGCGAGACCCTGGGTACCCGCTCGCGGTTGCTTGGAAGCCTGGTCAGAACAATACTGTCCATTCGAAACACAATAGCTAAATCCAAAGGTGTCCAACTAAAATCCGGGGAAGGTGCGGAAGCTCCAGCGCGAGTTTTAGGGCAGCAGAAGTCGTTGAGCCCTCAAATAATGGTTGTTCGCTGAGGGTGCGTCTGCCGTTCCTGCCTGGGGAAGCGCGGTTGGACACCGACGACGCCGAAGTGCCTGCAACAGCCCACAGGAAGGGTCACCATTAAACCGATATATCGGATCGGATTGGAACATGCATCGAATCACGCCGCATACATACAGTCAGGAACTCGGATCGAATCGACCGCGTCAGGGTGCACAACAACGTCCGCATATCGGGATCGAGTCGGATCGAGCCAAATCAGATCGCTCAATATAAAAACATGCATCGAATGTCAGAATCGATATCGAAATCAATATTGATATCGATTGACATCGGTCATGATGTCGGAGAGAGCGTGATCCACCGCCGCTTTACTGTGGAAAATTGCCGCCCTCATCCTCTGGAATCCAGGGGTCCCCCCCCCCTCCGAAATTCCCCCCCCCCCCCCCCGCTGGAACCCCTCCCCCCCCCCTCCCCCCGGCAACCCCCCCACCCTCTCCTAACCCCCCCCCCCCCCCCCTCCCCCTCGAAAACCGGGGGGGGTCACTACCGGTTCGAACCCCCCCCCCCTCGAAAACCGGAGGGGGGGTCACTACCGGTTCGAACCCCTCCCCACCCCCCCCACTCACCGCCAGCAAACGACTCCCGGTCCCTACCACCGTCCGCACCACATCCCCCACTGTTGTTCCCAGCACCACTGTCCTCACCACCACTGTCCCCACTGGCTCCACCACCGTCCCTACTGTCCCCACCAGTGCCCCCCACCACTGTCGCACTGTCCCCACTGTCCCCACCACTGTTCCCACCAGGGTTCCACTCTCCCCACTTTCTCCACGGCCCCAACCACTGCCCGACTATCCCCACTGTCCCCACTGTCCCACTGACTCCTCCGCTGTCCCACTAAGCTGTCCCACTGTTCCCACCACTGTCCCCACTGTCCGCACCACTGTCCCCACTGTACCTCTGTCCCATTGTCCCACCGCCGTCCTCGCCACCGCCTTCACCACTGTCCCCACCACTGTACCCTCCACTGTCCCACTGTTTCCACCTCATTCCCACTGTCCCCACACCACTGTCCCCACCACCACCGTCCCCACCACTGTCCACTGTCCCTACTGTTCCCACCATTGTCCTCACCACTGTCCCCACCACTACCGTCCCCACCACTGTCCCACTGTCCCCACCACTGTCCCGCTGTCCCCTCACCACTGTCCCCATCACCACCATCCCCACCACTGTCCGCACCCCCCCCTCGGTTTTCGAGGGGGGGGGGTTCGAAGCGGTAGTGACCCCCCCCCGGTTTTCGAGGGGGAGGGGTGGGGGTGGGGTTCGAACCGGTAATGACCCCCCCCCCTTTCATGATGAACGGGGGAGGGGGGGAGGGGTTCGAACCGGTAGTGACCCCCCCGAACCGGTAGTGACCCCCCCCGGTGTTCCGCCAGCAGCGGTAGGACACGCTCTTTCTGATGTCGAGATCGATACCCATCGGTCGGAAGAAATAGGTAGAAACATGAAGTAGGAAAGCGTTGAAACATATATCGGGTGTTCGTCCGCCCCCTGAGGATGGAACAAGTGAAGCCACTCGAACATTCAAGGTGGAAGGCGCCTAAAGTAGATTGGAAGATCAGAATCCAGAAATCTACTGTCAACGACCGATGGGCATCGATCATATCGAAACCGTCCCTGGCGGAGCGCCGACGCCGGGGCAGCGCAGCCGCCCGAGGGGGCGGGCGCGGCGAGGCGTCCTGGATCTCCGACTCGAGCTCGTCCTTCTTGAGCTCGAGGCTGGCGACCTCCACATTCAGGGTCTTGACCTCCTGGTACCTCGAGGCTGGGGCCCCACAAATCCAGACCACCTAAAGGTCATGGCAACCATCACGACGGACAATTGTTCCGTAATTTCGGCCTCTGCGGGCCCTCGCTGGGCCCTCGGACCGTCAAACATTAGCCTGGCGAAGGCCCCAACCAAATGCAGTTGTGAGTAAGGCAATTGTGGGTGCTCCCTATGGGATCACGATACGTGTGAGGGGTGTGCCGACATGGGTGGCGGGTACGCATGCGAACACCGCCACTGAGGCCTTCGGTGGAGCTCCCTGGGGGCCACGAAACGTGTGAGGGTGTGCCAAAATATGTGGCGGGGACGCATGCGAACACCGCCACTGGGGCCTTCGGTTGAGCTGCTTATGGGACCACGAAGCGTGTGCGGGGTGTGCCGAGTGGCGGGACGAATGCGAACACCGCCACTAAGGCCGTCGGTGGAGCTCCCTGTGTGGCCACGAAATGTGTGAGAGGGTATGCAGAAAGAGGTGGCGGGGGACGCATGCGAATACCGCCACTGGGGTCTTTTGTGGAGCTTCTCTATGGGACCACGAAACGTGTGAGGGGTGTGCCGAAATAGGTGGTGGGGACGCATGCAAACACCGCCACTGGGACCTTCGGTGGAGCTCCCTATGGGGCCACACGAAGCGTGTGAGGGATGTGTCAAAAGTGGTGGCGGGACGCATGCGAACAC
Source organism: Prorocentrum cordatum (assembly GCA_963575745.1). Lineage (NCBI taxonomy): Eukaryota > Dinophyceae > Prorocentrales > Prorocentraceae > Prorocentrum > Prorocentrum cordatum. Next base: position 627,301 of record CAUYUJ010015726.1, read on the forward strand.
CGGGCCTTTTGTGGAGCTCCCTATGGGGCCACGACACGTGTGAGGGATGTTGAAATTGGTGGCGGGGACGCATGCGAACACCGCCACTGGGGCCCTCGGTGAAGCTCCCTATAGGGCCGCACGAAGCGTGTGAGGGGTGTGCAGGAATCAATGGCGGGGACGCATGCGAATACCGCCACTGCGGCCTTCGGTTGAGCTCCCTATGCCCTATGGGGCCACGAAACGTGTGAGGGGTGGCGGGGACGCATGCGAACATCGCCACTGGGGCTTTCGGTGGAGCTCCCTATGCGGTGACGACACGTGTGAGGGATGTGCCGAAATGGGTGGCGGGGACGCATGCGAACACGGCCGCTGGGGCCTTCGGTGGACCTTCCGATGGGGCCACGGAACGTGTGAAGGATGTGCCGACATGGGTGGCGGGTACGCATGCGAACACCGCCACTGAGGCCTTCGGTGGAGCTCCCTGGGGGCCACGAAACGTGTGAGGGTGTGCCAAAATATGTGGCGGGGGGCGCATGCGAACACCGCCACTGAGGCCTTCTGTGGAGCTCCCTACGGGGCCACGAAGCATGTGAGGGGACTGTCGACATGGGTGGCGGGGACGCATGCGAACACCGCCACTGGAGTCTTCGGTGGAGCTCCCTATAGGGCCACGAAACGTGTGAGGGGACTGCCGAAATGGGTGATGATGATGATGATGGGAGGAGGGAGGAGGGAGGGGGCAGCGGGAGGAGGAGGAGGAGGAGTGAACGCGGGGACCGTCTCTTCAAAACGAGGACCCAACACTACCGCACGGTTGGGAGCTTCTCAGGATGAAAAACTGGTTCCAGGAGTGATGGGTTGAGACCCCCGGGGGTCGACGTCGCGCAAAAACATGACGGCAAGGATTCCCAAACGGTGTGGTGCCTGACCGCGCGGTGATTTCCGGAATCCCCCGGAGACCTCACCGCATGGTCCGCCGCCGCACCGTTCTGGGACCTCCGAGGCCCCAATCGCTCGAGACATCTCCTGAGAGGATCCAGGAACAAATACCTGTGCATTTAACACGTCTGACTTTCTCGAACCTGGACCCCCCGTTCTCTCGGCCTCGCTGGACAAATCGCTCACCCCCAGTGCGCAGCGGTGCCCGAGTTGAGCGGCGAGTGAACGCTTCGTGGCCTGCCCGGGCCTGGCGTGCCAGTTTTAACTTTGTCTCGCGGAGTCATTGATTTCACGCGGTGCGCCGCTGTTTCCCTCGGCAAGTTCCGAATTCTTCGTTTCTGCATCGGGCGCGCAGATCTGAGGCCGTCTTCCGGGGCCTTCTAGGATGCCCTGGAGGCCCGAAGAGAGCCCCAAGATACTTCTTCAAGACGTCCCCGAGAGGCCTTCGCGATGTCGTGCCTCGCCGCATTGGTGTGATATCGTCGGGGACCCTTCACAGGGACCCTTCGGGGCCCCGAGAGGGCTTCGAGATGCCCGCCCAAAGAGGTACAAGTGTGTGAACATATAGTGTGTCTTTTTGTTACCCCTTCTGGGAACATCTTCGGACTCTCCTGGGATCTCTCGCGGCTGTCTACGGGCATCCATCGGGCCCTCTCGTGGCTTCCCGCAGCCCTCTCGGGGGCTTGTACAGGTTCTCCTGGGCCTGCTTGGGGCTCTCTTGGGATTTTTGGGGCTTCGTTCAGGGGCAGGTGTGCGCGACCCGTTGTTTCTTCTACGGGGGGGGAGTGGTCGTAGGGTCAGATTTGGGCGACCAGGGGGCTGGGGGGACAGGCGCTTCTTGGCCGATGGGAGCGTTAGAGACTGGCGCCGCAGAGCATGGGAAAGAGGGGCAGGCCAAGAGGGAGGGGAGGGGGATGACAAATGCGAGGAAATGGGGGGTGTAGGGCCACGGCCGAGGAGGGAGATGGTCGCGTGAAGGGGGGGCCGTGGACGGAGGAAGAAGAGGATGGAGGGCGCCGCGAGGCCGCCAAATAATTACTCGACGCGGATATCCCTAGATGTGGATCTCATAGTGATGGCAAACTTCGGTAGAAAACACTGTCCTTGTCAATATCTGAGTGTCAGCGAATCCACGTGGAAAACGAAAGCGAGAGAGACGCCGACGACTAGGACGACTTTACATAGTTGCTTCCTCCTTCCGTGCTCCTCCTCCTCTTTGTCCTCCTCCTCTTTCTCCTCCTTTCCCTATGGACACCTGTCAGGAAAATCCATCCGTGAAGGCGAGAACGGGCCCGTGCAATACCTCCTGGCGCCCCCCCCCCCCTGGAAGTGCTGAAACCAGCGCCTCGCCTGAAACATCCTCGAAAACTGCTTCAAAAAAATGATGTTTAGCACCCGAACAGGCAAACCGCCTGAGACATCCCCCCAATCTGGGCGCAAACGGGCCCGTGCAATACCCCCTGGCGCACCCCCTTGGGAGTACTGACATCAACGCCTCGCCTGAGACATCCTCGGAAACTGCTCCGACAGAGACGGATGTTTGGCACCCAAACAAGCAAACCGCCTGAGGCATCCCACGAATCTGGGCGCAAACGGGCCTGTGATATACCCCCTGATGCCCCCCCCTGGGAGTACTGAAGCCAACGCCTCGCCTGAGACATCCTCGGAAACTGCTCCGAAAAAAAATGTTGGGCACCAGTAACCACCAAACCGCCTGAGGCATCCCACGAATCTGGGCGCGAACGGGCCTGTGACATACCGCCTGGCGCCCCCCCCCCTGGGAGTACTGAAACCAGCGCCTCGCCGGAGATATCCTCGGGAACTGCTCCGAACGAGAAGGATGTTGGGCACCCAAACAGGCAAACCGCCTGAGACATCCCCCCAATCTGGGCGCGAACAGGCCAGTGATACACTCCCTGGCGCCCCCTCTTGGAAGTGCTGAAACCAGCGCCTCGCCTGAGACATCCTCGGAAACTGCTCCGAACGAGAAGGATGTTGGGCACCCAAACAGGCAAACCGCCTGAGACATCCCCTCAATCTTGGCGCGAACGGGCCTGTGATATCCTCGGAAACTGCTCCGAAGGAGAAGGATGAGAAGGATGTTGGGCACCCAAACAAGCAAACCGCCTGAGACATCCCCCCAATGTGGGCGCAAACGGGCCTGTGATATACCCCCTGGTACCCCCCCCCCTTGGGAGTACTGAAACCAGCGCCTCGCCTGAGACATCCTCGGAGACTGCTCCGAAAGAGAAGGATGCTGGGCACCCAAAAGACAAAGACATCCCCCCAAATTTCAGCGCGAACGGGCCCGTGCAATACCCCCTGGCGCCCCTCCTTGGGAGTACTGAAGCCAGCGCCTCGCCTGAGACATCCTCGGAAACTGCTCCGAAAGAGAAGGATGCTGGGCACCCCAACAAGCAAACCTCCTAACACTTCCCCCCAATCTGGGCGCGAACGGGCCTGTGATATACCCACTGGCGCCCCCCCTGGGGAGTGCTGAAACCAGCGCCTCGCCTGAGACATCCTCGCAACGTGTGTGTGTGAGCCTGAGCGCGGAAATACCAGAAGTGTGATTGAGTCTGCATATGGGTGATCCCGAGCATGGGAAATCCGAGTATCAGGAATCTAAGAGCGAGTGCATCTGAGTATGAGGAAGTCTGAATCTGAGTGAGTCCACATTTGAGTGAGTCAGAGAATGATGACCTGAGGGTGGAAGGTGTGAGTGTGAGGTGTTCCGCGCGGGCTAAGTAATAACAATAACCCCATCATCAGGATATGGGGAACAGTACGTAGAGGAAGAGGGGGACGGAAGAGGAGCAAGGAACAATGACTGGGGGGGATGAAAAGCGGGAGAAGGAGGAAGAAGGGGAGGAAAAACTCGATAGGCACCAGTGGCAGGATTAGCAGGACAGAGAAAGAAAGTGGCGAGGAGGAGGAAGGAGGAGAGCGGAGTGAATCCTCGTGGGCTGTCCTGTCCAAGAGGGAGGGCCTGTCGTGTTTTGTCAGACGCGTAGAGCAAATTGACTATCAATTGCGCCAAACTGGAGGGTATTACAGCTAATGTTCGTTTTGATTTCAAGTTTTCAAGCCGTCGCCACGCTAGGGGAAAGAAAGCTATTGAGTTACGCAAACAGAGCAGGCATTTCCGACAAAAGAACACACGTTTGCGGGACTGGGGGCGGCCCGAGGACTGGGCCGCCCGAGGAGGGACTGGGGGCGGCCCGAAGAGGCCGAAAAGCAAACCTGCGTGAATAAATCTATTCGCGGCGCGAACAGATCGGTGCCTCGGGTGCTGTTTTGGCGGTGGTCTCCAGGGCCGCGTCTCCCCGGACGGGCCGGGCCCGGTCTCGCTGGACGGCGTTCTGCCCAAGCCATCCCACGATCGCCTCTGGCATAGACGTCGGTCTGGTTGAGGGGTTGACTGAGGGATGAAAAAACAACCCTATCCTGGGTTATAAGTGAGTGGTCTGTAAACCTCCTGGGAACCCCCAAAACATCCGCCAGGACGCGGCACATCACGCAGGGCTTACCATGTCAGCCCACAGGAAGTTCAGCGCGCAGCGCCTCGTAAACCAGGGTTGGGGCGTTGTTTCAAAACCCTTGAGTTAAAATATCGGTGCTTTATGAAGCGCCAGTTTCGCGTCGGTTGAAAAACCATGTCGACGGGGCCGCTCCGCGGCCTGAGGTCCCAAAGCGTCCCAGGACGCCCAAGAGATACCCCAAGAGGCTCCGAGAAACATCCGAGAGACCTCTGGCCTTTTTGCTTGCTCTCCTGTCCCTCCTGCCTCCTGCCTCCTCCTCGTCCTCCGCCTCCTCCTCATCATCCTATTCATCCTCCTTCTTCCCACTCCTTCATCCATCCATCTATCCACCTCCTCCTTCTCCTCCCCACTCCTTTGCACGGTTCGGCCGTCCCTGTTTGCTGCCGCACTTCCCTGATCACCTCAACTCGCCTGGACATCGTTTCTGGATGGGTTGGCGGGGATACTTTTTGGTCTGCGGGCTCGCGAAACAAGTCGAACGCCGTCCGCTCATTAGCCGGGCCGCGACACGGCAGCAAAAACAGAGAGGGACAAACGAAGCGAGCGCGCTGGCAGCCACTCAGAAGGAACACCAAGAGCGGCACTCCCAACCCGGTGGCGTGGAAATCCCGGTGGCGACCATCAAGTAGGCGCGACCATGATCACGCAGAGGTCGATCACCCGGTGTGAGTCGGCATAAGGCCCGACAAAAACGAGGTCCGACAGGCACTCCAAGACGACATCCGTGCCGTAGGTGACATAACAACATCGTGACGGCGCCGGAGTGAAGAGGGGGGGGCCTCGTCACAGACAGGACTGCAAACGGCAGATCCTCTTGTATGTACACCCGGTGGAACAGGTCGAAAGCGAAATCCATGTAGGAGAAAGCAGCCGACGGGCGCCCAGAGCCACGCATGCCGAAGTCCTTGCACCGAAGAGGACGGCAGCGTAGCGAGACCCCACGGAATCCAAACGGTCACCAGCAGAGGCTGACACCAAGCAGGAGCAGGCCAGGGGCCATCTTACCGCCCATCCCCGGTGTGGTCTTTGCATGGAATTCGAACCGAAACCTCACTGAACCCTCCCGGTCACCAGTGGAGGCCGACACCGGCCAGGAGCAAGTCAGGGGCCACCTGACCGCCCGTTCCCAGTGTGAACCACTGGTGGGGATACTTTTTTGTTAGCAGCGGCAGGCGAGAACGCCAGCGGCGAGTAAACTAGTGGGGATACGCGAAGCGTCTAGAATTTCCTTTAGGTATTCAACGATTTGGGGCTTTTGAAGGCTTCATGGGTTTTTTTGGGGGGAGGTGCGGGGGGCCTGAATTGTGGTTTGTTGTGCAAGAGTAGGCCCGGGGACAAACTGGAGAAAAAAACAATAATTGTGGGATTTCAATGTTTTTCCAAATTCCTCGGCGCTGTTCGGTGCTGTTTTTGTTTGTGCCTCGCGGGTTTTGTTAGCCCGGCCCCTCAGGGGTGTTGGATATTCTGGACCCCCCGGGGGGTTTTGGAGGACTCCTGGAAGCCTGGAGAGCCGTCGGAAGGGTGCTGCGGGCTGCGCGGGAGCGTGTTGGGCCGTTTTTTACGTTCTGGGGGCTCCTTGGGGTCGTCATGGGCTGTCCTTCGGCGACTTGGGGCCTCCCCCCAGGAAGCCGGGAGGCGCGGTACCGGCCAGATGTCAGGGGATGTGTAGGACCCCCGAGTAGGAGTCCCACTTTGAAACAAAAGAGGGGATTCTGGGAATTCCTTTTTTTCTCAAAATCTTCGATCTTCGAAGGTTAAAAGCGGGAAAACGTGAGAAGGCGAAAAACATTAGAAAAACCATGGGCCATGGGACATCAACGATTTTACCCGCTTCGGGCTCTCTCGGGACGGCTCTCGCAGCTTTCTTGGGCTGTTCTTGGAGCCTCGTCGGGGTCTTTCTGGGGCCTCTCAGCTGGCTGTCTTTAGGGCGGGCTTTTGGAGCTCAGCTGCCTCACTCGTTGTTTATTATTATGTTAAAAGTGTGTTTTACTTTTTTTTTTCAGCGTCGTCATCATCATCACCCCCATCACCATCATCACCACCATCATCATCATCACCATCACCATCATCATCATCGTGGTCCTCATCATCGCCCTGACTGGTCATGATCATGGGGATGATGATGATGATGGGGATGATCATCACGATGACGATCCTCATGATGACGATCATGGGGATGATGATGGTGATGATGATGATGATGATGATGATGATCCTTATGATGATGGCGATGATGATGAGAGAGCCGAGCTCTGGGCCAAGAGCGGGCTGGACTGTTGCAGCATGGCGCGGTGCCGACATTCGAGAGTCGAGCTCGATGATGAGGGCTGGAGGAGGCAGAAGCAGACGGGGGGGGGGCCGGGGGGAAACAGATGGCAGATGGCATCGAGAGTCGAGCTCTCGGTCAAGGGTATCTCTCTCGCCGCCCGCGGTGGCTAGTCGGACGCGGCACTGCGGGGCGTTGGGGCGGCTGTCCTGCGGCCGCTCATGGGCGTTGACGCGATGTCCTGCGGCGCGCTGGTCAGCCCCACTTCGTCGAGCGCATCCGCGAGGCCAAGGGGCGCCGCGGGGACATTGGCCAAGTGCTCGGCCACAACGTGGTTCACGACGTTGAAGAACTCGAGAGTGCCAGGCGCGGCGTCGATCCTCCGCGCCCTGATCTCCCGAAACACGTCGGAGCGGATCATCGCGGCGATCAGCAGGTCGCGCTTTCCTTCGGGCTGCTGCTTGAGGTACTCGTTGGAGAATGTGTGATCGCAGCGCTCGTGGCGGTGCACATAGCGATGCAGGGCGGCGAGGGTTCCCACGTAGCAGGGCCCGGGCTTTTGCTCGAGGTTGAATTGTTGTTTGTCTTCATTCTCCACTTCCACGGCGCGTGCCCCCCGCAGGGCGACGGCCGCGCGCAGCAGCGAGCAGCCACCGTCTGTGCGCCATCCATCGTCCCGCGCGCCTGGTTCCAGGAGCTGGGCCGACGCGTGCGCGAAATCGTTGTCGGCGAAGTCCTCTTCCACGATGGGCTTCCCGTTCAGTTTGACGAGGTCTTCTGGCATGTTGTCGAGGGCGACCGCCAGGCGCATTTGGTCTCCCAGCTGTCGCAGCCGAGGGCGCCACTTTTTCTTCAGCGCTCGCACGAAAGCGGCGAAGCGCTCGGACGGGATCATCTGCAACTTCTTGTCCCTGTTCAGGCTGCGGGACTTCGGGGGGTTCTTCTCGTCCACGATGCCTGGGATCTCGGTTTTTAAACCCTTTTTCGCCTCATCCCCTCGAACGCATCTGGAGTGGGTTGCCCCCGTGTCCACGCGCTCCTTGGCCAGGCCGCCCCAGCAAGGGTCATTCTGACAAAGTGCAGCAAGTCTGGGTCGAGGTCTGTCTCCGCTATCGTTCCGGTGCCATTCTTGCCCCGCTCCATGTTCACGGTGATCTGCAGCTTGCCAAGCGGCTGCATGAAGCCAAACGGCCCTGCCTGTCTGAGGGTCAGTCTGCGGCCTGGCTGCCACTTCAAACAGTCCTTGCTGATGGACATGAGGCCTGCGGGGCAGCCTTGGAAGCCTGCCGACGCATGGAAACCTTCGTAGCGTTTCGGGTCGCTCTTTTCTTCGCTGTTTCAGCCGCTATCCAGGCCGCGCCATTCTGACCGAACCATCTCTCAAAGAAAGGGGAAGGATCCAGAAACGAGGCTGCGGTCTCGACGCCAGGCGCATCGCTGCTGAGTGGAAGCCCCATCGATGCTGAGTGGAAGTCCCCCGCTGCCTCCTGGCCAGGCAGCCCCGCGCCCTTCCTGATGGCATCGATGAAGTCTTTACCAGTGACCTCCTTTCGCCGCTCACGCGGGTCTTCTTCAGCTGACGCGCAGATCAACGGCCGGCGCGAGTACAACTCCGCGGCCGCACACCCGAGGGGCCACATGTCCAAGTCTTCCTGGAAGCGCAGGTTCCCCGAGAAGACATCTGGCGGCCTGTGCTGGGGCGCGGTTGCACCGACGTCGGCGCTGCTGTCGCTGGGGCGCAGCTTCTTCACCAACCTGCGGCGGGGGTCCGTCGGCCCCATGCAGCAGAGATCGCCGAGCACCACCTGCGGAGAGAGGCGGGCGGAGGAGAGGGGAGCGACGGCGACCTCCAGGGGGGGGAAAAGAGTTGCGACAGGACGACGGCCCCATGGGGGAAGGGTAGACACCGCCCTGAGTAGGACTGGGATGTGAGTTCTAACATGCTATGCTAGAGCTCAATTTCTGATCAAACATCCTCCGTATAGCTATGTTAGATCACAAATGTGATCGAACATGCTAAGTTAGATTACAAATTGTGATCTAACATGCTATGTTAGATCACATATGTGATCTAACAGGCCATGTTAGATCACACTTCGTGATCTAACATGCAATTTTAGATCACAACTGTGATCCAACATGTCATGTTAGATCACAAGTTGTGATCGAACATGCTATGTTAGATCGCACGCGTGATCTAACATGCTATGTTTAATCACAGTTTGTGTTCTAACATGCGATGTTAGAGCTGAATTTCTGCTCTAACATGCTATGTAAGAGCTCATATTGTGCTCTAGCATGCTTTGTGATCGATCCGAGCACCTCGAACCACCTCGGGATCTGGCACTGGAGCTCCAGCCTGCTCTGGATGGCAGGATTGACGGGGCCCCATTCGCCAATCTGCCGCTTTGTCAACGCCTCTTTCTCGAAGCAGCCGCGCATGCACATCGATCCTCGCATCGGGATGCCGGCGGGCTTGAGGTCGCAATGTACACAGCCTTTGTCGTGGAGGAAGCCAAGCCCAGCGATCGCGCTGTTCAGGGCGTGGCGGATTCCGGTCTGCGTCAAGGTGGATTTCTGAACGAACAGGCGCACGTCAATCTCGTACAGGTTGAACACGAGGCCGATGTGCGCTTCCCATGTCCACCTCCTCTGCGCTGCTCCAGTGCTAGCGGCAGCTGGCAGCTGTTGCAGCTATCTCGCTGGAGGGTTGAGCTTAAACAACTTCTTGAAAAGGCCCACGTCGAGTAACCGAACGACGTTCGGGTGCAGGCCCAGCGCAGCGTGGCGCCCGACCTCCTCTTCAGCCGCGCCCGTGGCATCCGAATTGAAACCCTGCGCCTCATCTTCCTTCGAGTCGCGCAGGAGCTTCATGGCAAAGCGCTCCACGACGTCATCGCCTAACCCTGGGCAGGGCTTCGTGCCCAAATAGACCGCCCCATAAGTGCCCTGGCCGAGCTCCGCCTCCCAGTCCACCTCGAACGAACGTCGCGGGCCCTCGTACTTGCGCGGGCCCTTGGCCTTGTACACTTGTGATCGCTTCGAGCCTCAGCGAAAGCAGAGGGGCCTGCGAGCTGCGACAGCCACCTGCGCCAGGAGAGCCTTTCGCTCCCGAGCTAGACGCCCCTAGCGCGGGAGCTGCCGATGGCGCAGAAAGACCTGCGTGTTCGCTGGCCCGGCAAAACGCGCTGGCCGGCGCCTCCTCAGCCCCCAGCGCTTCCCCCAACGCCGCTTCAAGGGATTCCCCCTCGGCTGCTCCCCCGGCCGTCGCAGCTCGTGCCCGGGCCCCCGCCGCCCCCGCGGGGTCAGTCACGAAATCCCTCCAGTTGGCGCCCAGCGCCCTCTCTAAGATCCGCGCGGCGTTGTCGAAAACACATGGCGCGGGCCACGAAATCTGCACTTTGGTCTTCGTGAGCTTCTCCATCAGCAGAGGTTGCTTTGATGATCCTGGCTTCTTGGCCATGGACTCGCTGCTGGTCTCCCTCAATTTCTTGACGACATCGTTGTTCTGTGCGCCGTTCGTGCCACGCATGTAACAGTGCCACGCCGAGTACTTCGCCGTGCTCCTGTCGCGACCGCTGTTCGTTGGCTGCGTCGCCACCAAGGCGCGGTCAGGGCAGACGCCCCGAAGTGCCACGATGGCTGTTGCAGCGGCCCTGAACAAAAACTGCCGCGGTCCCTTCCGCCGCCCCCCTCCCCCTGCGCCCGTCCATGGGGTTGCTGAATCACCGACCCCCTCTCCCTGGCCCGAGCCTGCCCTCCGACACCCCCTCCTGGCTCGACCCTAGCTGGGGACTGCGGCGTGAGGATGCAAGGGCCCTGGCGGGTCGCGGTGGGCAACAGCGAAACCTGAGAGCACCGAGCAGAACTGGCGGATACGATGGAAGCCTTTGGAAAGGTGATCATCCTACTCTGAGCCCCTTGACTGATGCCCTAAGACATGATGGCGGAGGGACGACGGAGTGATCATGGCGGGTCGCGGTCTTGGCGGATAGATGGAAGCCGTGATCATCCTACTCTGAGCGTTGACTGATTAAGACAAGGGATACGGAGTGATCATCGAGCAGATGGCGGTGGCATTTACGATATATATATATATATATATATATATATATATATATATATATATATTAAAAAATACTAACGGCTAGTTTCTGAACTCGCGGCATCGTGGATCGGCGCTTCCAGGGCAGCGACGATGGGCCCATGCAGCGCGCAGCAAAACTTGGCGGCCGTTGCCGTGCGGTCACGGGGGCGGCTTCGCCAGCACGCCCACCTGTTGCAGAATTAAGCTGAGTCGGGTCCCCGTCGTAGGGATGCTCGGGGAATCGCCGTTTTCGCAGCAAGCCCAAATCTCGCCGCAGCCATCGGCCAAGCGGAGCGCGACGCACTCGTCGCCAAAGTCGAAACTCGGGGCAGCTGTTCCGGCAGAGGCGGGACTCGGCTCCTGCCTAAGCTCTTCGTGAGAGATGTTGGGCGCTGCCTCAGCACGCACTCAGTCCTTCTCCGTATTGGGCTTCTTCTTCTTCGGCGCGTCGTCGTCGGAGGTGGGGTCGGAGTCCGTGGGCGAGGGCGAGGCGCATCGGCCTTCTTCTTCGGCTTATTCTTATCATTATTCTTGTCCGCCGCCTTCTTACCCTCCTTATTATCCTCAGGCTGTTCCTTCTTTTCCTTATTGACTTCCTTCTTCTCCTCCTTCTGTTCCTCCTTCGGCGCGTCCTCCTTCGTCGAGCGCAACTACACAGAGCGCTGCAGCAGGGCCTCGTCAATGAAGACCATTGCATTGCTGCTGAGCACGGCCTCGACAGCACGCTCCGTGAGAAACGGCATCAAATTCGCTAGATGGTGATCGTCGTAGCACAACGCCAAGACGCTGGCGCCCTTCTCAATGCAACCGTGCATGCCCGCTCCGCCCGCAGGCGCCCCGAAGTGCACCCACCGGGGCCCCCCCGCCTCGCGACGCAGCTCCACGAGGAACTCGGCGGCGTTGTCGCGGGGGAACCACGGCACCTCAGCGGCTGCGAGCTGGCGGTAGAGCTTCCGCTTCTTCACGGCCGCGTTCACGAGTTGCTTCTCGGGCGTCCCAGCTGTTGCAGCATCCGCTGTTGCAGCATCAGGGGCATCCTCGTCGTCGTTCGGCGGGGGTTCCAGCAGCCCGTCTTTCTGGCGCCCCTGGGCCTCCACCTCGGTGATGCACGTGCCGGCCATCGACTGCAAGCTCGTCTCACGGACCTGTTTGGACATGATGGCGTGGCTCTTCTGGGGGAGGATGGGCACATTCTTCACCACTTCGCACCAGACGGTGCTGCCTCCTCCGTCCACGTGCCCCCTGACCTTGGGAAGGTGCTCCGGGATCTTACCCTTGTAGGCGAGCAACATCGCCTCGTGGCTGCGGGAATTCGCGACGCCTCTCTGCCTCCTGAAATGCCCGCACTGCTGCATCTGCTTGAGGTTGTAGCAAAGGTGGAATCGCAGGAAGTTGTAGCCGTTCTTACTGAGGATATTCTCGATCTTGGGGTGGTTTGACTGCGCGGCCCGTGAGCACCCACAACACGTCCCGTCCATGGACCATGAGCGGAGATAGGACTTGAGGTAGCGTTCAAAGTCCGCCTCCTCCAGCGCAGGCTCTCGGTGGTTGAGCCCTTGCCCCTCGAGGACGTTGCACAACCTCGCATTCTTGACGTCGTAGAAACCCATCACTGTTGCAGCGTCCGTGAGGTTATTGTAAAAACGAGTCTGCGTGACGTTTTGGTAGATTTCCACATCTGTACCCTCCGCAACGAGCATGGCCACCCGCCCCTCGAGCTCCGCCGCGCACGCCTCCTCGCACTTCTTCCTGAAGGAAGTCGCATCGCCCGGAGAGACCTCGACTTTCTTCTTCTCCTCGGAAGCCACCTCCTTCCCGATCCCTTTGGCGCCGCCCGCTGCCGCCTCGTCCTCGGTTTTTTTCTCCTCTGGAACTGGCCTGGAGACTCCCAAGAGGCTGTCGTGCGCGATCTGGAAGGGCTCGAAGAAACGCTTCACCACTCGCTGGCCCTTGTGGAATCTCTCCAAGCTGCACCGCTCGCTCTTCGGTTGCGAGAGAGCGCCCGCGATCTTCGAGGAAGTGCCGCATCGTCAGCCGCAGCGCCTCGCTCGGCAGGGGCTGGATCTAGGTCGGGCCCTTGTCAGGCCCTCGGTCTGCAGGAAAAACTGCAGCGGGCAGTCGAGGTGGGACCTGGCCGTGCGAACAACTTTGGCCCTGGAGAGACACTCCTGCGTGCTCTGGCCCCCTTCTCTGTTGCAGTTGGTGCTTGATTTGATCAGGTCTCGGCACTGCCGCAGAATGGCCGACGCGTAGACCCTCGCCCAGAGGATCTCGTTGATCACGTCATTCAGAGCACGCCCGCTGGCGCACGGGCCCTTCTTGTTCGTCCGCCACATCCTCGTGAATAAGGCTTCGATGACGTAACCCAGCGAGAGGTGGTCGGTTTTTGTAACGATCGCCCCAAGCTTCGTTGGCCAATCCAACAGATCGTCTCGCCCCCAGCGGGTCACGGCCGTCTCCATGAGCGCCATTGCTGCGGGACACTTCGCGAGGGCAGCCCAAGCGCCCACGCCAGGACAGCGGTGGGCGCCCCACGTCGCGCTATTCAGCAGCCACTCGTGAACCTTCTCTGGCGCTGACTGTCCGCCCCCCGTCGCATGGGCCCGGGCGGCGTCCGCCGCCTTGGACGCGACGCGGAAGGGGCTCGAGTTCTCCAGCCCGAAGAAGTCGCGCAGGCGCTCGGCGCGGGCCGACGCGTTCACTGCCCACTTGAACTTGTTTTCCTCGATATCCTCGGCCGCGCCCCCCTTGATGTGGATGAAGTCGAAGGGCCCATCAAGAATCAACTCTTCGAGCGCTGTTGCAGCCTCCATTGAGCCTTCTTCTTTCGCCCAATACAAGGCCAGCCGCGCTGCATTCACCGCGACGCCCATGGCCAATCGCTTGAACTTGCCGAGCTCGGGCGCCATAAACTGGTTCACGCTGGAGACCATGATTGGGATCTCGAAACCTTTTCTCAATCTGTTTCGGGATGTTCCAAGGCAGCCGACCGCTCGCGCTTAGGGCCTCCACGGCCCGCCGCTGCGGCTTACTCTGCGGGGGGGCATCGACGTCGTCAGCCGCCCCCCCAGGCTCGGCCGCTGTTTCAGCCGCCGCGTTCGTCGGCTGGTTCTTCAGAAGCATATCCGCAGCCGCGTCCTCCACCTTGCCCAGCGATATCGCATCCTGAAGCATAGTGCTATCGATCGGCCCTGTCCACGCCAAGTTCATGTAGGCATTCCTGCGCTCGCCCTTCTCCTTCGCCCCCTCGATGGCCCTTGCGAGCTTCTCCTGAACTGGGTCCTTCTCCTTCCTCCTAGCAGTCTTCCCCTCGGGATTATCCGTGTCATCCTTGTCCTTCTTGTTAGTTTCCGCCCTCTCCGTCTCCGCTCTCGGCGATGCGCTTCGGAATGGTTTTCGCGAGCCTCTCGTAATCGGTCTGGATGGCGGGCCAGATCGTTCTGGCCCAAAACTCCTTGAACGGCTGCTCGGGCGACTGCGTCTTGCGCTGACGGACGGTCGCAGCTGCTGGCCGCTTGTCACAGCTAGTGCGCCTGTTGCAGGTCTGGCTCTGGCCGAGAGTGCTATGGAAAAGGAGGGGAAGCGAGCGGGGAGGAAGCGGGGCGGACGAGGCGGCATATTGCAATCTTGAGACCACTTCGCGTCTGCTTCTGGGTGGCCTCGACGCGTGAATACTCAGAGTTCCAGCACGGGGCCACCATGTTAGATCTCCCTCGGGGTGACCAGGGCACGTGGGAACACCTGGTTCACCATCACCTTCGGCCCAGAAGCTCCTGGCCAACTCCATGAAACAGGACAACGAGATGACGATAACGGACCAGCTGCTGGTCACGGACCACCATCGCCCCTCACAGCACGCCCCCCGTAGTCTTGCCCCTCCCCGCTGCGGGGGTTCAAGCCATTTGGCCCAAGTCATTTGCGCGCGGGACGACTGCGCGTAGGGATCGCGGGGGCAACGTTGACGCCGCGGTGGTCTAATGCGCAGTCTCAAATTGCGCACTGACATACAGGATACATCGATGTGTGGACATCCGTGCCCGATGATCTCTGGCTAGACGTTGCTTTGCAGCTGTGCAGCTGTTGCAGCGATGCGATGATGCTGTCGCCGCTGTGCAAGGGCTCCCTATCGCTGTTGCGGCGAATATTTTTTGTTTAAAAAGCGCGCCATGCATCCCCGGCACATTCGTTCAGCGCCCCTACGAAAAGAATCGCTTGAATACGTTTCGCCCATGCATCGGTGCAGCTGGAGGCATGCCCCGCAAATCCAAAGCGCTGCGCAAGGCACTGCATAAAGTAATGTCGAGCATCATCCCGATATCATCCTCATCCCGCTGGTGGTTCTTCAGCATAACATGCGAGTGCACGCGGCTGCAATAGAAGCACACAGAGTCCCTCCCCTCCTTGTCCTTCTGGCACTTGCACCCCTGCTCCACGTAGCGCCTGAAGGAGCGGGTCTTCATCTTCTTGTGGTGCGCAAGCTTGGCCCAGTACGACGGGCACAAGATGCCGTCCTCGTCGGCGCGTTGCCATATCGGCACCAGCCCCCACGGCATGCCCCCTGGCAACTCTGTGTACATCAGATTGGAGACGGTCTTGAATGTGTGGAACTGCACGCGCTCGGGCACGTGGGGATTCGTGGCCTCGTGCTTTTCAGCGCTGGCTCGAGTAGGTCGAGCCCCTCATCGCTGGAGAAGTCCACGCTCGGGCTGTAGGTGAAGCTCGGCGGGGCGCGCGGCGGAAACAACGGCGGGGCGCTCGGCGGGGCGTCCGTCAGTGACGGCTTCGGCGGGAACGGCGCGTGGTGCTCCAAACCTGATGGCGCGGGATGGAAGAGCGGAAACTGCAGTAGCGGGGCGCGTTCCGCCTGCGTCACATAACTGGTGAACGACACCAGACCTTCCTGCGAGATTGCGAATCTATGTGTGCTTCGATCGTCAGTGCTGCAATCTATGCGTGCCCAAATGGCTGCGGCTGATGTTGCTGATGTTGGCGATGCAACTGGGGGCTGCTGCGGGCGGGGGCAGGCGCGGGAGCAGTTGCAGTTCTGCGTGCCCCCCCCGCATCCACGCCGCCAGCGTATTGGTCTCTGCACCAGAGCCAGACATCGTGAATATCGATCTGTGCGTGCGCGGCGAAGAGGGTGGTTTCGTGGCGCTACCTGGGGGCCATATCGGCGGCCGAAGGAGCGCGGGATGGGGCATGCGGACCACATGTTGCGATCTAACACGGCATGGTTGGTCACAAGTTGTGATCGAAGATGCTATGTTAGATCAGAAATTGTGCTCTAACATGGCATGTTAGAGCCCAACTGTGGCTCTAGAGCGCAATTTCTGCTTTAGCATGGCAGGTTAGAGCACAACATCTGATCTAACATACCATGCTAGATCACACCGTGCGATCTAACATGGCATGTTCGATCCCAAGTGTGATCTAACATAACATGTTAGATCACAAATTGTGATCCAATATGGCAGGTCAGATCACAATTTGTGATATAACATGCTATGTTAAACCACAAAGTGTGATCTAACATAAGATGTTAGAGCACAAATTTGGCTGTAGAGCACAAATTTGGCTGCTGGGGGTTGTGCTGACAGGTCATGCTAGGGGTTGTGAGGCTGGGTGGGGGGTTGTGCTGGGGGGGGGGGGGGGGGGGGGTTGTGCTTGGGGGTTGTGCTGGGGGTTTGTGCTGGGAGGTAGTGCTAGGGGTTGCGAGGCTGCGCGGGGGGTTGTGCTGGGGGGGGTGTCCTTGAGGGCTTGTGCTGGGGGTTGTGCTGAGAGGCAGTGCCAGGGGTTGCGAGGCTGCGTGGGGGTTGTGCTGGGGGGTTGTGCTGGGGGGGTTGTGCTGGGGGTTGAAGGAACGTAGGATGGGGCATGCGGACCACAAGTTGTGATATAACATGGTATGTTGGATCGCAAGCTGAGGTCTAACACGCGATATTAAGCCAGAAATTGTGCTATAACATGGCATGTTAGAGCCCAAAATTTGGTTCTAGAGCGCAATTTCTGCTCTAACATGGCAAGTTAGAGCGCACATTCTGATCTAACGTACCATGTTAAACCACAGCGTGCGATATAACATGCCATGGTCGACCCCACTTGTGGTGTAATATCGCATGTTAGATCGCAAGTTGTGATCTAACATGGCACGTTAGATCACAATTGTGATATAACGTACTATGTTAGACCACACATTGTGATCTGACGTGCCATGTTAGACCACAGGTTGCGATCTAACATGCTATGTTAGATTGCAACGTGTGGGCGAACGTGCTATGTTATATCAGAAATTGCGTTCTAACATGGAAGGTTAGAGCGCAAGTTTGGCTCTAGAGCGCAATGTCTGCTCTAACCTGGCAAGCTAGAGCACCACATTCTGCTCTAACATACCATGTCAGAGCACAGATCTAACATGCCATACTAGGTCACATTTGTGATCTAACATATCATGTTAGATCGCACGTTGTGGCCTAACATGGCATGTTAGATCGCAAGTTGTGATCTAGCATACCATGTTAGATCACATCTTGTGATCTAGAATGTGTTGTTAGATCACAAGTGGGATCTAACATGCTATGTTAGATCGCACTTTGTGATCTAACATGGTCTGTTAGATCACAACTTGTGATCTAGCACACCATGTTAGACCACACATTGTGATTTAACATAGCATGTTAGATCACAAGTTTGGCTGTAGAGCACAATCTCTGCTCTAACATGGCATGTTAGAGCACAAGTTGTGATCTAACATACCATGTTATAGCACACCTTCTGATCTAACATACCATGTTAGATCACAACTGTGATCTAACCTGCGATGTTAGATCAGATGTTGTGATCTAGTATGGTATGTTAGATCACAACTTGTGACCAAACATACCATGTTGGGTCACAACTTGCGATCTAACATACTATGTCAGATCACAAATTGTGATCTAATATAATTAGCATGTTAGATCACAAATTTGGCTGTCGAGCACAAATTCTGCTCTGGCATGGCATGTTAGAGCGCAAGTTGTGATCTAACATGCCACGTTAGATCACAACTTGTGAACTAACATGCTATGTTAGAGCTGAAATCGACGTTCGCGAAAACAGATTTCCCGCGGGCCCGCCCCCGCCGCACCCAAGCGCGCGTGGCGCGCGGAAATCGAACAACAAATGAATCGTGCTGCCCCCCCCCTCCTCCCCCCAAGCGCCCTCGCCGCGCCCTTCCCCCCCAAAAGCGTCCTTAACCAGTGAACATATATGTTCATAATGCCTCAGCCCCCCCCCCCCAAAAAAAAGCGCCCTTGACCGGCGAAAATCGATTTTCGCAAGCTTCCCCACCCCCCAAAGCGCCCTTGACCGCCGAAAAATTTACTTCCACAGTGCTAAGGCTTCCCCCCCAAAACAAAAAAAACGCCCATAACCGGCGAAGATCGAGTTTCGCAGCGCTAGAATCCCCCCCCCCCCCCCCCCCCCCAAAGCGCCCTTAACAGCCGAAAATCGATTTTCGCAGTGCTGACGGCCCCCCGCCAAAAAAAAACGCCCATAACAAGCGAACGTCGATTTTCGCAAGGCTAAGGGCCCCCCCCCCCTCCAAAGCGCCCTGAACCGCCGAAAATAAATTTCCGCTGGTTAAGACTCCCCCCAAAATGGTGGGTGTCTTAACCAATCCGAAATCGATTTCGGATTGGTTAAGACCCTCCTTTTCGCCGGGGGTCTCGTGGGGGCCTCTTGGGCCAAAACGCTTGAATCTTCAGTTCCTCGCCCCCGTCTTGGGCGCCGACTCGGGGCGTAGTTCGGCGGTTTGGGCGCCTCGGCGGCTGGGCCCCCTCTTGGGGGCACCCTCGACCGGCTTGGCTGCCTCTTGGGCCGTCTTGGACGCAGTGGCAGACCAAGAGGCGAACGCGCCAAAAACATCAGTTTCCCCATAGGAAATTTAGGACCGTTGCTTATTAGGGCTCAATTGGTGTGCCCCGTGGGGCGTGTTCGGGGACTCTTGTTGTTGCGTTTTTGTTGCGGGTCTCTTGGGGACTTATTGGGGCTTCTTGGGCGCTTCTTGGAGCCTCCTGGGGTCTCCTGGGGGCCTCTTGGGCCAAATGGCTCGCATTTTCGGTTCCTCGCCCCCGTCTCGGGCGCCGACTTGGGGCGTTGTTGAGCGGTTTAGGCGTCTCGTGGGCCGTCTTCCCCCCCTCGTGCGCCGTCTTGGAGCCCTCCTGGGGGCATCCTCGACCGTCCTGGGTGCATCTTGGGCCGTCTTGGATGCAGAGGAAGCCCAAAAGGCGAACGCACCAATAATATCAGTTTCCCTATAGCAAATCGACGATGTTTGCATATTTGGGACTCTATTGGAGTGCCAATTGGGAGCCTCCTGGTGTCTCTCGGGGGCCTCTTGGGGCCTCCTGGGGACCTCTTGGGGCCTCCTGGGAGCCTCTGGAGCCGAAAGCTGGGAACTTGAATATGGTTGTGCACCTCTGGGACCCCTCTGGGGCTCGTCCTGGGGCTCTCTTGAGGACCTCTGGGGCCGTCTTGGGACCCTCTTGGGGTCGTCTTGGAGCCCTCTTGGGAGCCTGTGGGGCAGTCTTGGGGGCCTCTTAGGCCGTCTTGGACGCAGTGGAAGCTCAAAAGGCGAACGCGCCAATGATATCAACTTCCCGATACTTCGTCGGGCGCCGGGCCCCCAGGCCCCCGCGGCCACATGGTGAATGAGCGCTCCGTGACGATGGTCGCGGGCAACGTGGGCGGCCAAGGCGACCTCTCACAAGCCACCGAATGGTTCAAGAGCAAATCGGCGTCGCTTCCAAGCCCCACCCCGTCCAAGACATACAGTGAAGGAGCTTTTAGTGGAGTCATGTTCGCAGAGTTCCTCAACGCGGGCGCGCGCGACTAGGCCGCGGGGCTGCTTCGCAGGGCAACCTGCGCGAACGGCGACAAGCAGATCTGGGCCACCGAAGACCGCTCTGCGCCAGAGCGTGCCGCCAGGAACTATTGTCTTGGTCTCAAGCGCATCCTAAAAGGCAAATGGGAGATCCCGTGCAACATTTCAGTCAGCAACGAGGCGCCTTAGATTGCGACTGTGCGGGGGGGGGGGGGGGGGCACGCGCTCGCAGCCAAGGTCGCGGGGGGCAATGTGGAATGCGAGTGGCAGGGCGAGTGGGCCACCTGGTCCGAGCTACACGGCAACCCGCTGATCAAGGACCTCGCTAAGAAGTCAGACGACCTCCCCCAGCGTGCACCCCGAGGTCTTAAAGGGAGCGCAAAAGGAGGAGCCAAGGGGCGCGGGCCCCATTGGGAAGTAAGGCGCGTGAGCAATGTTTCACCCGTTTCACCGGTAGTCGGCCATACTGCCAATATGAACCACGATCTGTTGAGAATTCGCCCTTGCAAACACTTACCCGCAGCAGCCGGCAATGCTGCTGCCTATCTATACCCTGCCCCCAAACATTCCACCAGAGCTGAGGAAGCACTTCGCGTTGGCGGGGGCCCCCTTCGCCCTTGTTCTCGGCTGCCCCGGGTGGCGCCCTGGAGCGTGGAGGGCTACGCGGGCGCAAATCCGCTGGAGCTGGAGTGGCACATGGTTCAGCTCAACATCGACATTTTGTGCATCCAGGAGACGCACAAGGCAGGTGGCGATTATCACGTTTCTGATGGAGGTTTCCTCGCCGTTTTCTCCGGCGCCGCCGACGCCGACCAGGAGGAGACGGCCGGAGTTGGTTTCATAGTTGCCCCTCGTCTTCGCCATAGCGTGTTTGGATTCAGACAGGAGACAGCACGCATGGCGCACTTAAAGTTACGGGTGGTTGGTGGCAAAGTTGTGGTCTGTAGCGCATGCGCCCCGCGCGAAGGCAAAGTCTTCGAGGGCAGGCGGCCCTTCTACAGCAACCCTAGTGCTTTCTTGTCTGGTGTATCTTCGCATGGCCGCCTTTCGGTCCTGGGCGATTTTAATGCTCGGCTTCGTCGTTGCCCCCCCCGGCAGGAGGGCATCGTGGGGCCCCATGTGTTCGGCGACCCTGCGGCTGCATGCACTCCGTCTTCCAACCGTAGTCTGCTAGCAGAGCTCTGTGCCAGACACAAACTGTTCATTGGCAACGCAACCTTCGATCAACCGGCGGACCAGCAGATCGCGTGTTATAACGTTGGGAAGAAGCCGGCCGTCTGGCGCTCCCATGCCAGATAATGTTGGACAGATCGACTTTTTGTTGATGTCAAAAGATTGGCTGGGCAGTCTGAAAGACACCACGAATGACCGGCGGCGCGCTTTGGCGTCGCACCATTTTCTGGCCCACGCAGATCTAGACGTGCAAGTCCCAAAAGAGTCGCGACAACAGCCAACTCCCCGACGTGACCTGCGAGCCCTCCGCCTCCCTGGGACATCTAGCCGGTTTGCCGCTGCATTCGCAGATCGCGCAGAGGAGCTGGGAAACAGCATGCCAGTATCGACGGCGTCCGACACTGACGCTCTCATGACAGAGTCGTTCTCCACGGCTGCGACGGCGATCCCTGTCCGGACGGCTACGCCGCGGAGGCCGCGGGTCTCTGACCGCGCAGTGGGCATCGTCAAAACGCACGCAGATGCCAAGCACCGCGGGGACGTGGACGCAGAGAGACGGTTGAATCAGCAAGTGAGTGTCTGTGAAGAGAGAGAGAGAGACCGCGCAATGTGGATGGAACGTCTTCTCGCCGCTGGAGACCGGGGGCAAATTCGCAAATTGCGGAAGGGGTTTGCGCCTGGACAAGGGCGGATGCGAGACGTGCACGGCGAACTTATTGATTCAGATTCCCGTCGAGATACAACGGCCGATTACCTCAGAAGCGCGCAGTGGGCGGCGCAAGACACACAGCCTATGCAGGCAAACGTGCTGGGGCCCTCGCTCCCCGCGGAAGTCGGGCCCACTCAAGACTGGGAAGTCGTCGAGGCAGCAAAGGCGATGAGACGGGAAAAAGCTTGCGGATCAGACGAAAGTCCCGGAGATTTTTGGGAGGCAATATGTCGCCCGGACTCGGCGGCGCAAGCCTGGGCCACCGAGCTACGCCAGAAATGCTGAGAAGACGGCGACATCCAAGAGAGATGGCACGAGTCGCTGGTGATCGCCATCTTCAAGAAGGGCGGCCCTTCCCTGTGCGAGAACTACCGGCCCATCTGCTTGTTGCAGGCCGGTTGCGAACTTTTCGCAGCAATGCTCTTGCGCCGCTTGAAGAGGGCAGGGGCGGAAGACATAATCTGGCGGACGCAGTTCGGGTTCAAGTCGAAGCGCAGCGCAAATCACGCGATCTTCGTTGCGAGGCGCAGACTGGAGGAGGCATTCGCGCGGACTGACAAGCCGCTTGTGCTCCTCGCGCTGGATTGGGCCAACGCTTTCGACAGTGTCATGCCCGACGCTCTCATAGCAGCCCTGCGCCGATTCGGGCTACCAAGCACGATGCTGGACATCGTCCAGGCGATCTACTCTGACCGGCTTTCCGCTGTTCGCGACGCGGGCAGGACGTCAGGGCAGCGAGAGCAGCAGGCGGGCATCTGCCAAGGCTGTCCTCTGTCGCCGCTCTTACTCGCCATTTTGATGACCGTCCTCCTCTGGGACGCGAAGAACGCGCTTGGTGACCTGGCCGGGGCCGTCAGTGACCTGGCATGCGCGGACGACACCTTGATTGTGGCTTCCAGCGCTGCGGATGCGGAGGGGTGCATGAAGGCCATCGCAGACGCCGGGGCTCATTTTGGCTTGAAATGCGACTGGCGGAAGCTCGAGCTCATGGCCACTGGGTGCAACGCCCATTCTATACTTAAGCCTGACGGCGACCCAACCCCGCAGAAGACTAGCATGATATACCTGGGAAGCGTCTTGACATTTGATGGTTCTGTCGGTGCAGAATTGAGCTGGCGGATCGGCCGACCCAGGTCAGAGTTCGATTCTTTACAGCGTGTTTGGTTTCATTATTCTATGTCTACCAAGGGAAAGATCAACGTGTACCTTGCGTGCGTCGGGTCGACGCTGCTGTACAGTCTCCACACATCTTGGTTACGTCAGCGCGAACTGGCCACATTGAATGCTTTTCAGGCGCGGCGCGTGCGGAGAATCCTCGGCATCAAGCATTCTTATGTCAGTCGAGTCACCAACGCCGCGGTGTTGCAGCGAGCCGGACGCGGCAAGCTCAGCGACCTCTTGCTGCGACGGCAGTTGATACTGTTCGGGGAAATCGCACGCAAGGCCGACGGCCATCCTGTCCGCACGGCTGTTTTCCAGCCTTCATCCTCTGAGCTGGCGCAGGCGCCCGGCCGCCGGAAGAGGGGCAGGCCCCGGCAGGCGTGGGCAACAGAAGTGTCTAAGCATGCTAAGCAGATTTGTCGCAATTCTCGATGGAACTTTTCAGATTTGGGCACCTTTCCAGCGGAAGCCTGGAAAGCAGCGGTGCGCAAGTATACTGTCTAGCGCAAGCTCGTCTCATTGCTCATGTGCCTATGGACACGCGGTTTTATTCATTCGTTGTAGGAAATCGACGATTTTTGCTCATTGAGGCTCTATTGGAGTGCCCCTCCTGGGGGTCGCTGGGGGGCCTGCTGGGGCCTCTGGGGGGCCTCTTTGGGCCTCCTGGGGACCTTTTGGGGCCTCCTGGGAGCCTCTGGGGCCGAAAGCTGGGAATTTGAATATGGTTGTTCACCTCTGGGACCCTTCTGGAGCTCGTCCTGGGGCTCTCTTGGGCTGTCTTGGGGGCCTCTCGGGCCGTCTTGGGACCCTTTTGGGGTCGTCTTGGAGCCCTCTTGGGAGCCTTTGGGCCGTCTTGGGGGCCTCTTAGGCCGTCTTGGACGCAGTGGACGCCCCAAAGGCAAACACGCCAAAAAGATGAGTTTCCCCAATACGAAATCGAGGATTTTTTCTGATTGGGCCTCTCTCGGGGTGCCGCTTGGGGCGTCTTCGGGGCCTTCGGGGGCCTTCTTGGCGTCGTGGGAGTCGTCTTGAAAGGCGTCTGGAACCATCGCTGCGGCCTCCTGGGGCCTCCCTGCAGCCTCTTGGGGTCGTGTTGGCCCCGGGTCGCCGAAACCCCGTAACAACACAAGGAAAACGACGTCCTGGCCCCACATTTGTGGTCGTGGTGGTGGCCCCCAGCCCCCGGACCCGGTCCCCCGTTATATGTATACATCGTCCCCAGACTATTTGTTTTACTATTTTTGAATATTCCTCCTGTAGAGGTGCACGCCCGATTTAACTCTATGCCCACGCGTGTCTTTGTTTTTGTTACCCGTTTCAACCCCCACCCTGTCGCCCTCGCGGGCGCCCCTTGCTTTCGCGCAGCGCAAACAAGGGAAGCCGCGCTTCGGTGAGGTCGCACTTCGAGGGTAACCACGCCCGTTGGGGGCGACAAGCCGTTGTGGGCCGTTGGATCAGGCGCGTGCGGGTTCGTCAAGGTCAGGGTGCGCAATGACGCGCGCTTCCCAATGTAACGCGCTTTCCAGTCCATTCGGCGACGCCGCGAACACAGATTTTCCAATTTAAACACGCGCGCGAAAGAACACAGTCCTGCATTGGCCTTCGCGCGCGCGGCGCCCCGAACACTGGCGAGGCTTATTCGGGCAATGCCATTCCATGCAATAACGTCGGGCAAGTCGCGCCTGCGTCGCAGTTGCTTCCCAGGCGACCCTGGGATAAATGAGGATACTTCTGCTAGATGTATGGGGGGCGGAAATCTGCATCAACACAAACGTTCGGAGGTCCGCGGCGCAGATTTCTTGGATCGAAGCTGGGCCCAGGGTGGCGCCAGAGGCGCCGCCAAGTGCGTTCCTCTTGTCTTCAGCCCCCCCCCCCTTGACCCCCCAAACAAGTCCTCCCTGTTTCCCTTCCCCCACCTCCTCCCCCCGCTACTGCGAGGCGAACCGAGAATCGACGTTCTTTACCGTTTGAAACGTTCTACACCTGGTCAGCACTAACCTGGGTCAGCCAAGGCCATGCTGCGAACCCAGGCTGGCCACTCCCGAATCTGGATCAGCCGAAAGGTATCAGAGGTGATTGGAGGACCCCGTGTTAGCGCTGACCCCAAGTACGTGCGCCCCGATATTCATCCCCCCCTGTCGTCTTCTGCAAAAGACACGTACAACACGCAATCCGTGTAGAAACACATGTGGCGGAGGCAACCGAAAATGACGTGACACCTCTTGCGTCCAAGGTGCATGCGAAAATGCACACCGCATGAGAAACGAACATCGTGTGTGGACAGTTGCACACGACGATGAGCTCAAATGGGGCGTCGGCGAAATATGAAACATTTGGATCGGCGCAGGGCCCTGGCGCGCTGAGCGCGCCAGGCGTGGCACTGGGGGCGCCGCCGAGGGGGCCCAGCGCCGATCCAAGCAATCCGCGCGGAGCTCCGACAGCTTATGGTCATGCTCTTTTTGGTTCCTCGAAACAGAAAGCAACGGTGGCAATCAAGGTGGGCGACGGGGGAAGACTGGGATTGGTCCAGACTGCACGAGGGTGGCTCGGTTGGGGAAGGATGCGAAGGCCAAGCTGCGACGGTTCCCGGACGAGGAGGCGGAAGTTGACTAGAAGGAAAAGTGAAGGTTAAGAAACTCTGTATCACGATGATCTGAATCACACGGTTAAAGTAGCTGGCACGAAATCTTGGCCAGATTTCGGCCCCCATGCAAAAACGGCAGCGGTGAGGGAGGCGATTGCAAAAGCAAGATACAGTGCAAAACAAGAAAGTTCTGCGATAAAAGTCTGGTGTCACAGAACGTCGCCCTTTCTGCTCTGAGCGAAAGGCCCCAGAAACAATGACCTGCCTAATTACCGTTCGAGTCTGGTGCTCAAACGAGTCTGCTTGTGCCTCGTCAGTCCGAATGCGGAATCCGCGCCCAAACCAACGAAGCAACCGGAAGCTAAGGTGACTGCGCGAACGAGGGGGGCTGAGCTGAGCACATAAGACCTTCTAGTGCCCAAGTCCTTCATACAAAATTTGGTCTCGCCGTGCTGGCGAATGCGTTGGTCTGCCTATAGTCACTGCGCATCGGGCTGACTCCCGCCTCTCTCGCTCTCCACCGCGTCGCTGCCATGCGCGACAAGTCGTGATTCCTGCATCTCCTGGCGAGTCCTCCTCGTGCCCTGCAAGAGCGTTCTGGTGTCTGTCCCTCCGCGCGTCTTACAATGGTGTTTTCCTGCTGCAAACGAAATGGGCCCGCGCCAGTCCAGAGGCGCGATCCCTGCTTCCCCGCAGATGGTGAGGATCTCACATCTCACTTAGCCAGGTCCGAGAAGCGAACGGTTCTCCAGCTTCCGCGACCGGTTCCGATCCTGACCCCGCACTGGCGCATCTCCCGAGGTGGCGATGTATGGCGCCGCGAGCCGCAAGTGCGCCGCCGTCACGCGTCTCGCCGCTTTTCCGCAGATGCTGCCCACCCGCCAATGCCACCGTCTGTGTTCGTGGCCCCTCTTTGTGCCTCCGCGTGAGGAGCAGTGCGCTGCGACTTTCTTCTCGCCGCCTGTCTTCTTGGCCGCTCTGGCCTCCCCCCGAGATGCCTACCCAATACCCCACGTGTTCCGGGTTGACGGCCGGTCTTGAGTCGTTCGTGCTACTTCCACTGGTGCCAACCACTGGGGAGGGTCTCTTCTCTTGGCTGATTCCTTGCATTCCTTGAGCATGTCCTGCCTGTCTCTGGCAGCCGCTGCTCTGATGTGTGCATCCTCTGACAACTGCGTCCCCGCTGCCGCCGATTCTCGATGGCCCTCCTGATGCTGAATCAATTCGATACTCTCTCCAGCGAATCCCCCCTCATGCGGGTGCTTCGCTAATTCAGCTTCCCAATCTTCGCGTTCTCGCCAGGTCCTAGGGGGGGGAGTGGCGCATATTACGCTTTCCCCTCAATGTTTTATCAAGCGACACGTGCGCCTGCCAGATTGCTTCCACTAACTTCGCTCTTTTCGCCTTTTCCGCCGCCTCTCGCTCTTTGCTATTCGCTGCCGTGATTTCCGCCGGGTCTTCGCGAACTCCGTCTAATTCCTGCTGTGACTGCGCGGGGGCCATTGCCCCTCTTAGCTACATGCTCTGTTCCAACAATTTGAATTGTTTTTCTTTCAACGCGCTCACTGCTGGGTCTTCGCACCCCCGCTTCGCCGGGAAGGTCTCCTGCATAATTGCTCTCCCCCCCCCGCGCCCCGCCGTTCCCCGTTCCGCTGCCGCATTTACCAAGCATTATCAGGCGTTGGCTCTGAGAGAGGGGTTGTTCCCATGCATCCCTTCCCGTTTCCAGGATCTCTTTCCCGAGACCGTGGTACAGCTCGCTTGCTTTGATTGCCCTTCTTGATGCACTCCATGAGGGCTTCTCTGTGTGTGCTCCCCTCTTGTCTCCTACCGCGCCTGGGTGGGGGGAATCTTTGCGTCGGGCCTGTTTAGACGAGTATCCCTACGGGGATATGGTATCGCCGTCTTCTTCGTTCGATGCCCAGCAACCTTTTTTCAACGCCCCTGGGGGCGACGTATTTCTTCGCAGTGTGTAGAGTTTCAGCTGGTAGTGTCACGCTGTCCATGTTGGTTGCTATACCCTGCGCATTCTAACACGTCGGCGCACAATCGTGGCGTGTCGTCGAAACCGCCAGTCCACCCCGATCACAACACTTGGAATACAACTTCCCATTAACAGTATCTTCTTGTTTCGCCCAGGGTCCAGTCGTCATTCTCCTCCTCTGTTGAGTCCCATGTGGCTATTTATGCCCCCCTACTACTATTGTACACCTGCGTGCCACACCACCACAACATCCTTCCACTGAGTCCTATATGTCCTGCGCGGTCGGTCCGCACTCGTTGTAACAAGTCGTCGGACGGCACATCGCAAATATCATCACATCAAATTCCAGTTGGCCAATCTGATTCTTGCGAAGTTTCCCTGCAATGATGTTGGTGGCATGCGTATGTGCCGGGGGGCGTTGACCTCCATATGAAATGAAACAAGGGATGTCACCCCGCAAACTTCAAATCTCCACCTTTCCCCTCCGAGCTGCACTCCCAATTGGTGTCCCATATACGTCCTCTGTGACCGTTCTGGTCCAGCCCTTGTGTGTGTACCTGTCAATACCACAACGTCCCATCCTCGCAGTCCTTGGCACATCTCATCCAGCCTGTGACGAAACGTGGTCTCACCATGGCTGTAACATGCAACCTGCATAACCGCTGCGAAGAACACGAAAACAAAACCCATTGCCATCCCTGGCTGGTGCGAGCAGCCTGGTTGGAGTCTGAGGAAGGTATGTTTGGTGCACTTCGTTCATGGTCGGTTGTTTGGTCTCGAGTGCCTACGACGATTCGGAGGAGGAGGAAAAGGAGGAGGGGAAACAAAAGGAAAAGGAGGAAGAGGAGGAGGCGAAGGCCTTTGTGCTCAAACGAACGATGCATCCGACCCAGTACACCTGCTGGGCAGACGCGTCAATGTTCGCTGGCCCGAACAAAATGGAGGAGCAACGAACATAATTACTCGACGCGGGGCTCCCCATATGTGCGTCTCATTCTCTTGGTACGTATTTCTCTTGATATATGTCAATGAGCGCCTGTGTGCGAGGGCGAACCGCTCGCTCGAGACATCCCCACAGTCTGCAAGCATGAGTGCGACCAGTAGCAAATCTGAGACCGACTGATTCTGAGTGTGAGTTAATCTGGGTGCGATTGAGCCTGGGTTTGGGTGGGTATGCGTGTGAGTAAATATGAGCGCGAGTGCGTCTGTGTGCGAGTGGGTCTGAGTATGGACGAAACTGAGTGTGAGCCAGTCTGTGATTGAGCGGATCGTAGCATGAGTGCGTCTGGGCTTGAGTGGGTCTGAGTGTGAGAAAATGTGTGTGTGTTAATGAATCTGAGTGCGAGTGAGCCGAGTGTGATTGGGTATGGATGCGAGGCAGTCTGAGTGTGAGTCGGTCTGCGTTTGAGCGGACCGAAGGAAGATGAGCCTGAGCAGGGACGAGTCTGAGTACAGGTGGTTCTGAGCGTGAGTCTGAGTGCGAGTTATGGATATGAGCGAGTCTAAGTGCGAGTCAGCCTGCGTGTGACTGGGTCTGAGTATGAGTGGGTATGAATGCAGAAGAGCGAAGGAGAGCGGAGAGCGAAGGAGAGTGAGGCGGAAGCGTTTGAGTGAAACCTAAAGCCTTGGAACATCGAACCTCGATCATCTGGCCTTGGCTACTCGAGTTGCCCACGTCCTCCTCCTCCTCATCACCATCATCATCACCATCATCATCATCATCATCAGCATCATCATCCCCTTCCTGCTTCTGCTCCTACCGTGGTCATGATGTCCTCCTTCTCCTCCTCCTCGTCCTCTTCCTCCTCCTCCTCCTCGCTTCCTCCTTTTCATCCTCCTCCTCCTCCTCCTCCTCCTCCTCTTCCTCCTCCTCCTCCTCCTCCTCCTCCTCCTCTCCTCCTCCTCCTCCTCCTCCTCTTCCTCCTCCAAACTCCTCCTCCTCCTCCTCCTCCTCCTCCTCCTCCTCCTCCTCCTCCTCCTCCTCCTCCTCCTCCTCCTCCTCCTCCTTGGGAGTGCTGAAGCCAGCAAATCGCCTGAGACATCCTCCCAAAACTGTTCCGAAAACAACAGATGCCCAGCATCATAACGGCCAAACCGCCTGAGACATCCCCGCAAACTGGGCGCGAACGTCCTCCAAATCTGTTCCGAAAGCGAAACATGCTGGAAGAGAAAAAGGCCAAACCGCCTGAGACATCCCCGCGAAAATCCCACGAAAGGGGCCGAGTGAAATACTTCCCCGCCGCTCCCCTAAGAGTGCTGAAACCAGCGAATCGCCTGAGACATCCTCCAAAGTTGTTCCGGAAGCGAAACATGTTGGAAGAGAACAAAAAACAAAACCGCCTGACACATCCCCACAAAATCCCGCGAAAGGAGCCGAATGAAATACCCCCCCGCAGCTCCCACTAGAGTGCTGAAGCCAGCGAATCGCCTGAAACATCCTCCAAATCTGCTCCGAAAGCGAAACATGTTGGAAGAGAAAATGGCCAAACCGCCTGAGACATCCCAGCAAAATTCTGCGAAAGGGGCCGAGTGAAATACCCCCCGCAGCTCCCTTTAGGGTGCTGGCGCCAGCTAATCGCCTGAGACATCCTCCAAATCTGCTCCGAAAGCGAAACATGCTGGAAGAGAAAAAAAAAGGCCAAACCGCCTGAGACATCCCCACAAAAACCCGCGAAAGGGGCCGAGGGAAATACCCCCCGCCGCTCCCCTTAGGAGTGCTGAAGCCACAGAATCACCTGAGACATCCTCAACATCAGTGTGTGCGATTCATCCGATGAGTGGGCCTGAGTGAGTGTAGTGAATGTATGAGTACAAGTACGAGTGGGTCTGAGTGATGAGTGAGTCTGAGTGATGAGTGAATCTGAGTGATGAGTGAGTCTGAGTAATGAGTGATGAGTCTGAGCCATGACTGAGTCCGAGTGGTGAGTGAGTCTGAATGATGAGTGAGTCTGAGTGATGAGTGGGTCTGAATGATGAGTGAGTCTGAGTGATGAGTGAGTGGGTCTGAGTGAGAGGAGTGGTGTGTTCTCTCTCCTCCGGCGCGGTCCGCCAATTACTCGACGCGGGGCTCCCCATATGTGCATCTCATTCTCTTGGTACGTCTTTCTATTGATATCTGTCAATGAGCGCCTGTGTGCGAGGGCGAACCGCTCGCTCGAGACATTCCCACAGTCTGCAAGCATGAGTGCGACCAATAGCAAATCTGAGAGCGACTGATTCTGAGTGTGAGTTAATCTGGGTGCGATTGAGCCTGGGTTTGAGTGGGTATGCGTGTGAGTAAATATGAGCGCGAGTGCGTCTGTGTGCGAGTGGGTCTGAGTATGGACGAATCTGAGTGTGAGCCAGTCTGTGATTGAGCGGATCGTAGCATGATGAGTCTGAGCATGAGTGAGTCTGGGCTTGAGTGGGTCTGAGTGTGAGAAAAAGTGTGTGTTAATGAATCTGAGTGCGAGTGAGCCGAGTGTGATTGGGTATGGATGTGAGGCAGTCTGAGTGTGAGTCGGTCTGCGTTTGAGCGGACCGAAGGATGATGAGTCTGAGCAGGAGCGAGTCTGAGTATGAGTGGTTCTGAGCGTGAGTCTGAGTGTGAGTAAGTTTAAGTATGGATATGAGCGAGTCTAAGTGCGAGTGAGCCTGCGTGTGACTGAGTCTGAGTATGAGTGAGTATGAATGCAGAAGAGTGAAGGAGAGCGGAGAGCGAAGGAGAGTGAGGCGGAAGCGTTTGAGTAAAACCTAAAGCCTTGGAACATCGAACCTCGATCGTCTGGCCCTGGCTACTCGAGTTGCCCACGTCCTCCATCCATCCATCATCATCATCATCATCATCATCATCATCATCATCATCATCATCATCATCATCATCCATCCCCTTCCTGCTTCTGCTCCTACCGTGTTCATGCTGTCCTCCTTCTCCTCCTCCTCCTCCTCCTCGTCCTCTTCCTCCTCCTCCTCGCTTCCTCCTTCTCTTCCTCCTCCTCCTCCTCCTCCTCCTCCTCCTCCTCCCTCCTCCTCCTCCTTGGGAGTGCTGAAACCAGCAAATCGCCTGAGACATCCTCCCAAAACTGCTCCGAAAACGACAGATGCCCAGCATCATAACGACCAAACCGCCTGAGACATCCCCGCAAACTGGGCGCGAACGTCCTCCAAATCTGCTCCGAAAGCGAAACATGTTGGAAGAGAAAAAGGCCAAACCGCCTGAGACATCCCCACGAAAATCCCGCGAAAGGGGCCGAGTGAAATACTTCCCCGCCGCTCCCCTAAGAGTGCTGAAACCAGCGAATCGCCTGAGACATCCTCCAAATCTGCTCCGAAAGCGACACATGTTGGAAGAGAAAAAAAAGGCCAAACCGCCTGAGACATCCCCACAACGTTCCGCGAAAGGGGCCGAGTGAAATACCCCCCCGCCGCTACCCTTAGAGTGCTGAAACCAGCGAATCGCCTGAGACATCCTCCAAATCTGCTCCGAAAGCGAAACATGTTGGAGGAGAAAAAAGCCAAACCGCCTGAGCCATTCCCACAAAATCCCGCGAAAGGTGCCGAGGGAAATACCCCCCCGCCGCTCCCCGTAGGAGTGCTGAAACCAGCGAATCGCCTGAGACATCCTCGCAAACTGCTCCGAAAGCGAAACATGTTGGAAGAGAAAATTGCCAAACCGCCTGAGACATCCCCACACAAATCCGCGAAAGGGGCCGAGGGAAATACCCCCCCGCCGCTCCCCTTAGGAGTGCTGAAGCCACAGAATCGCCTGACACATCCTCAACATCAGTGTGTGTGTGTGAGTCATCCGATGAGTGGACCTGAGTGAGTGTAGTGAATGTATGAGTACAAGTACGAGTGAGGCTGAGTGATGAGTGAGTCTGAGTGATGAGTGAGTCTGAGTGATGAGTGAGTCTGAGTGATGAGTGATGAGTCTGAGTCATGACTGAGTCCGAGTGATGAGTGGGTCTGAGTCATGCCTGAGTCTAAGTGATGAGTGAGTCTGAGTAATGAGTGAGTCTGAGTGATGAGTGGGTCTGAGTGATGAGTGAGTCTGAGTGATGAGTGAGTCTGAGTGATGAGTGAGTCTGCGTGATGAGTGAGTCTGAGTGGGACTGAGTGAGAGGAGTGGTGTGTTCTCGTCTGTGTTCTCCTCCGGCGCGGTCCGCCAATAACAAGAACCCCATACTTAGGATATGGGGAATAACAAGAACCCCATACTTAGGATATGGGGAATAAACATGAGCGTTCGGAGCCCCGTGCGGATGTCCTGGATCGGCGTGGAAGCCCCCTCCCTGGCGTGCGGAGCGCGCCAGGGGCGACGCCAGAAACAACGCCAAGGGAACATCGATCCAAGAAATCCACGTGGAGATCCGACAACCTGTCTATGCAATTGGTTTTCTTCTTCGAGAAGCAGACCGGTCAATCTCGTTGACCAGGGGGGTGATGGGGAAAAACGCATGGCCGACCCCTCGCCGAGGAAGACAATCAACTGTGATCCGTCAAATGTGATGCGGAGGCGGAGCAGGTGCCTGAAGTCGCGGTCCTTCTCCGCCTTGCCAAGCTCCTCGTTGCAGAACCCTTCCTCGTGCGGGATGGGGCAGGACAACAATGATGTCACGGTACGAGTGGATCAGGATACGTTCCACGAGTTCTAGAGTAAGCCTCGTTTCTGCAGCCCGTGTGGAACATCAAGGGGGTCCAGGGAATTCGAAACATCTGGAAACGTAACATTATCATTATCTCTTCCTCCTCTGATCGGGGGGCTGCATATTGCACGGTATCGGAGGCGATATGCGAAGCGTAACAGTACCACACCATTAACGGTCCTCCCGCCGTTATCCGTAGCAACCAGAATAATCAATTCGTTCCCGAGGGGGGGAAGCACCGAACGATATCGTTAACACCATGGAACATACACTTACTCGAATAATTCCGCGAGGAGGGGGGGGCACGATGGGGGGGTAGCTGAGGAAGACAATCCAAGGGAGGAATCAAGCCGGTCTCTTCGGAGGCAAGAGCCCCCGCAAACAATCCAAATCACTGGGACAGCCAGGAGACAACCTAAAACTAGTGTACAACGCCATATAACAATAAATGGCAAAGCAACGCCAGCAATGCAACACAATGCAAAGCAACGCGCAGCATTGCAAAGCTACGAAGGGCAAGAAAGATCATGGTCATGCAACGACAATGATTCCAATGCAAAGCAAAGAACGGCCAAGCAATGCCGAGAATTGCAGCGCAACGCAGAGCAATGCTTAGCAAGCTGCTTCAGGGATTCCCAGGGCGTTTGCAAGCCCGCCTCCTCCCTGTGGTTCCTTTTTGCTGCCCTTATTAAGACATTCCTGCAGAGTCTGCTCCCCTGACGCGTCGACCACGCCAGGGAATATCGCCATCCCGCCTCCCCCACCGCCAGCGTTTCGTTTTCCGGATTGTGCCCGCCCAAATCTCGCTGGGCAGCAGAACTATATAGTCTGAGCGACCGTGGTAGAGGGTTGACGAGTTTATGGATGTGTGAGAGAGAGAGAGACCTTATAAGAAATTCAGTTTGTCTGCTC
The DNA here is from genome assembly GCA_963575745.1 of Prorocentrum cordatum. NCBI lineage: Eukaryota > Dinophyceae > Prorocentrales > Prorocentraceae > Prorocentrum > Prorocentrum cordatum. The sequence continues at coordinate 661,127 of CAUYUJ010015726.1, forward strand.
CCCCCAGAGGCTTCGACCACAACGGGGAGTATCGCCCCTGCGCACCGCCAGCGTTATTTAGCTTACGCATTTCAAATAATCGAAAATCAACGTTCGAGGACCGAAGATCGAGATTCGATCGTGGGTCGAGGGTCGACAGTCCAGATCCCTGAGACAGCCCATCAAACCTACCAGAATCCGACTGGAATCCGATTCGGATATTACTGAGTTCATGCTGCAACCATCTTGGGCTCTCATTGGAATCCGATTGGGGTCTGATTGGAGCCCTAATGGGACCACGGTGGGATCACGCACAGAATGGCCTGGGGGCGGGGTCCCACTTCCGGGGGCGAGAAGCGAAATTATTTCGCCCAAGGGGGGGAGGAGATCGTTAGTTGCTTCCAACGGTTACCTGTGCGAGGGGCGCGGCACGACACCGATCAAAATGCAGATACGCAGGAACGTGGTGCTCATGTGTCTCAGCAAATAATTTGGGCGGGTGGTTACGGGGTTGGCTCAAATGGGGGGTGAAGAAAAGGCCGACGGGGCCCTTTAGGGCCGCTTTTGGAGCCAGAAGGTGCCCAATAGGGGCCCTGAAAGGCCCATTTAGGGTCTTGTTCTTCCCCCCCCCTTTGGGTCACCTCCCATTACCACACGTATGAATGAAACAACGAGAATCCAGATGCCGGCAGCCCTGGCCCGAACATAAACTGTCTGAGGTCCCGCGCGGATTTCTTTGATCAGCGCTGGACCCCCCTCCCTGGCACCAGGCGCCGCCAGAGGGCTCCAGCGCCGATCCAACAATCCCGCGCGGACCCACAAATGTTTATGTAATTTATGCTTACTATTGTTCTGCTCTTCGAAACACGAATCGCAAAAGCCGACACAGACGCCAAGATTGGTTCGCGTCCACCATGGGAAAAGTGTCCTCAATCTTGGAGTTCTGAGAGGTGATTGACCCGTCTGCGTGGCCTGCCCATCACCACGAGATTCAAGGTCTTTCTCCTTGTCAGAGGCCAACGCCGCCAACATTTGGTGCTCGTGCCAACCTCCAGGCCTCCGATGATGAGAGGGAACGTTCGGGGGTACTGGCTCCGGGGGGAAGCATCGACCTGGAATCTGCGATACTTCGCCGATGGATGGACGACGTGCCCCCGATAACTAATCCGCAGGTTCCTGGGCGGGGTGGGCTATCTGGCCCGTATCGGCGACGTCCAGACGATTGGAAGCCGATGCGCCGCTCTGAGCCAGCCCATCCCCCCCCCTCACGTTGTCCCTGAAGTGTTTCGGGTCAAAACTCGGCTCTTCAGCGGCCGTTCGGAAAGTTCTGGCCCCCCCCTGAACGCTCTCGGCATGGCGCCCCTCACGTTGCCCCTGACCGAATGGAACCAGAGCCTCAAACGTCGAACCAGAACTGGGCCACCTCAGCCACCCATTACGCGCGGCGCGGGGGCTCCTTCGTCGCCTCGCCGATGGACTCCTTGAGCAACCTCTCGATGAGCCCCTGGATCAAATCCTTGACCTGCGGGCTCCCTGGAGAGGGAGGAGGCCCGTGCGCAAGGCGCGCGCGCGGTACAATGGCCTCTGCGCGAGCTCTTCAGCTCTACTTGGAGCTTACAGATGGCATCTCCTCCTCCTGGTCCAGTCATCTTCGCTCCTCGCCTTCCTCCTCGTCTTCCTCGACGTCTTCCTCCTCGTCTTCTTCCTCCTCCTCCTCCTCCTCCTCCTTCTCCCCCTCCTCCTCCTCCTCCTCCTCCTCCTCCTCCTCCAACCCCTCCTGATGTTCCTCGTCATCCTGCGCCTCTGCGTTCCCGTCCTCCCTTCCTGCTCTTGCTCCTGTTCTCGCTCTTCGTCGTCCTCCCTTCCTCTTCGCTCTTCGTCGTCCCTTGCCCCGGGGCCCAGGATGGCCTACAGTCAAGCCCACGAGAGGCGGCTGCACTGCGAGAGCCTGTAGTTGGCGGCCCACCAGGGGAGAAGGCTGAGGGAACTCCGCCTCCTCCTCCTCCTGCGTCTCTTCCTGCTGCTCCTCCTGCTTCTCCTCCTGCTGCTCCTCCTGCTTCTCCTCCTCCTTCTCCTCCTGCTTCTCCTCCTGCTTCTCCTCCTCCTCCTCCTCCTCCTCCTCCTCCTCCTGCCCCCCCTGGCCAGCCTTCTCAGGAGGTGGCGGGGCTCCTCAGAAGGCCCCGCGCCTTCGGAGAAGCCGCCCGTGGCTTCGTAGGAGGCTGAAAGGAGGTCCTTCGGAAGGCGGGGGCGGGGGGGGCTTCCGAGAAGCCCCGCCACCTGGCGCCCTCTGCCTTTCGCCCTCGGCGCGCCGCCGATCATAAGCGGTGACGGCAGCACCGCGGCTGCCGCCCAGCGCAGTTCGGGGTGGCGTTGCGCTCGGTCTTTCTGGGCGCGCTATCGCGGTGCCGCCGTGCCACGTGAACGTGCACTCCAGGCTGCTGTTCCATGGGGGCGCCACTGCTGCCGAAATGGCTCCATGGCATCAGGGTCGGAATCCTTGGACAGGAAAGGTCTGCGTCTTGGCTCCAACCAAACTTGCTCCAACTGGACTCAGCGTCGCCCAAGAGGAGGCCAAACCATGAGCGTCGCCCAGCTGAAACACCCCAGCCGCCGCGGCTGTGCGTGCTGCTGCGGCTGTTCCAAAACTGCCCTGCTCGCGCAGGGGCAATGGCAAGGAAGAGGCGCAGGCGCGCACGTTGCGGGATTGCTTCGCGTTGCGGGCCATTTTCTGGCCTGGGTCCGTGCTGTTCCTGCTGCTGGCTGTGGCCACCCTGCTGAGAAGGCCGCTGTTCGAAACGTCCGACTCGTTCGTTTCGTGCTTGAGGGCCCTGCTGATGGCAGCTGCGCTTACACTTGCAATAGCAAAAACGCTGGCTTGTCTGACAACGCCCCCAAGCTTTCGGCAGCACCGGACAACGCGGAGCGCACGCGTGTCG
>CAUYUJ010015726.1:669041-794041 GCA_963575745.1 Prorocentrum cordatum
TCCTGGCGCGGTAATTACTGTCATGCTGGATGCTGCTGTAGGTGGTCGTCATACACCCAATGACGTCTCGCTGCAGCAGCGACGCTGCAGCTCAAAGGTGGATGAGCCTGAGCAGATGCCAGCGCGGGGTTCCTCAACAAGTGTCGATGCCCCCTCGTAGAACGCGGTCACGCCTGCCGGCGTTGGCGGCCCTGGCGCTTCCTAAGCTAGCGGTCGCATGTAGGGAACCTCGTTGGTGACGTGGCGCCCGTGCTGCTGGCTGGGCAGGCCCCCGTGCGATTTGGTGGGATGGCATTCGTTTATGGGCTGGCAGCGGCTGCTTATTGGTGCATAGTGGCTTGGCCTCGTCGCCTTCCGCCCCTGCTCAGGCTCTCGGCAGGGACAAATGGCCAACCTTGGGCCGGGTGACCTCGCGTGGTGGTGTTGCGTTTCGTTGTTTTGGTGGTGGCTTGTCTGGAAAGCCTGCAGGCGGGTACAGCATGTGAGTCGGTGGTGGGGCTTTGCAGCGGCATCCGCCGGTGGTAGGTGCGTCGGATGGCGGGTCGCGGTCGGGTGATATGTCGAGTGTTTGGATGCTGTCGTTGTGGGCGCTGACCTTTTCAACTGCGGGTGCCGATCCATCTGCGGTCAAGCTGACAAGGTCGTGGATGCCTTGTTGGATCACGTCGTGGTCGGCCTGATGATGTTGCGCTGTCGTTGGGAGGTTCAGCCAGGTCCGGATGGTCCAAGACTGGTCGGGAGAGCTCGCAGGAATCGGTCTGGGGGCCTCTGGTCGGTTCGCGGCCTGGATGCCGGCGATCATCCTGGTGATGCCTTCCGGAGTTTTCATACCGACGTTCCGGTTAGTCATGGTATCTCCGACGCGCGTGCTAGTCGTTCTGTTCCCAATCAAGTAATCCCGAAGCTGCTGGTGGTTCATATCGATGATAGTGTGCTTGCGTTGTCCTTCATGGTAGTTAGATTTTGCCGCGTGCTTGTCAATCACTGACCTGTCCACCTAGACCGACTTTGCTGTGATGGTGGCGATGGCCTTCGTGGCGTCGGGGGCAGTGCTGACTGCCGCTGCCCTCGTGAGGCCAACGGAGATGTTGTCATCATGCTGTTGCTGCCGTTGTAATGACACTTCTCCTCGGTGGCCGCGACGCCTCCTTCCCACCCATTCATGTTGAAGTCGCAAGCTTGGCTGTCGCAGTGGCTCGGGTTGCCCGTCTCGTACACGATCCGCAGGTGAGGGCAAAGAAGCTGGTGGTCAGGATGGAAGGGAAGCCCGCTGCGGATGCTCAACCATTTTATCTGAATTGCCAGCTCGTGGTCCGTCCGCGTTCTGTGGTCTGGTGGCTATGCTGGTGGCGGTAGGCTGTTTGGCGGTGGCGGTTCGGCTGCATGAAGTCCAATGGTACTGGGTTGACGATCGCGCGTGTTCTGGGTCGGCGTTTCGACGTGATCGTGTCCTGGTGGACGTGATTGCTCGCGTCTCGCAAGCTCGGTGCCTGCCGATGCATACATGCACATGGTATGATGCCGATCGTCCGTGTGCGTGGTACAGAGACAATCGAGTCCACTAGTAGCTCGCAGTCGTCGATGATGGCGTTGGAGTGCTCGTTGCGTTTGTCCACGATGATGTTGCGCCTGGCTTGTGTACGTCGGCCTCGATGGGGGACATCAGGTGGTGGACGTCTATCTCCTCCTCCGCCTCTTGCTCCTCCTCCTCCTCCTCCTCCTCCTCCTCCCTCCTCCTCCTCCTCCTCCTCCTCCTCCTCCTCCTCCTCGTGTTATCCTCCTCCTCCTATTTATCCTCCTTTTCACATCCTCGCCCTCGTTATCCTGCGATGTTAAGTGTCACGCGCTTGGCCCCGAAACCACCCACTGTGAGCACCGCCAAGCCGACGGCGAAGATGTCCTCGTCCTTGTCCTCGTCCTCCTCCTACTCCTCCTCCCACTTCTCGTCCCCCTCCTCGTCTTCTTCTTCCTCCTTTTCCTTCTCCTCGTCCTCCTCGTTTTCCTCGTCATCCTCCTCCTCGTCCTCGCCCTCGTCAACACGCTCCCTCTCCAGGCCCTCGCCCTTTTCGTCAATGTTGCGTACGCTGTTCTGCCCCTCGATTAAACGCAAGGGTGACCATGAGCAAGGCAACGGTCGGTGCCCCGTTTTCTAAGGGGGGTCAAAGGGATTTGCTGAAGGCCACCTGTCGCCTGTCGGCCCGCGCCATCTCACTCCGGAGAAGGTCTCGCCCCTGGAGGTCTGTACCCCTTCCCCGGGACTGGCTTCTCATCCCGAGCCGTTGGTTCTGGGGCACGGCGAAGGCCCCAAGAGGCCGAAAACGGCTGAACAAATTCCCGTCCCATCTTGTTCGCCACGCCTGGACGTGGCTATCGGGTCATAATTTGGGTCTCTGGCGGCCGTTCGGCAGGATCCACGCACCCCTGGGACGCTAAACGCGAAGCGCGCGGCTGCTGGAACGCATCACGAGGCAAGAGAACCCCATACGAAAACGTCCAGAAACGTCCGAACAAGAACCGACAAGCCACGCTGGCGAAAGGTCGCTCTGTCGCGGGGGTCCCCAAACGGTGCAGCGACAGACCGTGCGATGACCTCGCAATTCGAAAGTCCTCACCACACGGTCCGTCACCGCACGGTTTTGGGATCCTGGAGGCCCCTGTCGCCCGAGACATTCCCTGATAACGACCCCAGTCTTAAAACTGCACAGTCACAAGTTACAACCCCGCATCCCCAGACTCACCACCCACCGCCCCGATTGGGGCCCTCGGCTTGCACGAAGCCGATGTTCGCCCTCGTCGGCGGGAGGGTAAGGGCCGCCTTGGCGAAGGGATCCCCAGCCAACTTCATGGCCAGCATGGAGATCGGCTGGCTCTTGAGGCGGATGCCCTCCTGGGCGCGGGAGCGGGGCGGCGGCTGGGCGACGTCCTCGCGCCCACCCGCACCGCCTGCTTCCGGCCAAGGAGCTGTTTGCTCAGCGTGTCACGGCGACGACTCCTGCGACACGCTGTGCCCTGCACGATAATGGCATGTCGCTCCGCTTCATGGGGCAGGAGGCTGGGAAAAACACAAAGTACCGATACTTGGGGGCTGCGACGTAATCAGCGTGTCGCGCCGAACCGTGGATGGTGCCAGAAGCGGCGGCGCGACAAGCTAATCACACGTTCGTGACCGCTGCAAAGTCTCTGTCGCCGGCCTCGCTTGTCGGAGCTCGTAACCCGTTTCAGATCGCTGCGCGGCTGGTCTCAGTCACTCGCCCCACCTGGGGTCAGAACTCCTTCCCCTCCCCATCGTTCTGCTCCCCCCGCTCCTTTCGTCTTTCCTCTGGGAATCGGGGTAAGATGTCAAAGGAATTAAGGTCTCATGTTGACTCTGCTCAGAGGTAGATGATACGGGATGAGACATCGATGAAACTACAAGTGAACCGTTAAGCAACTGCACTCAAGTATAGGAAGGGAGGAGGTCCGGCCGGCCGACGACCGACGACGCGCAGCGGCCGAGGGCTGGCGCGCTCCTTTTCTCGCTTGAGTACAAGATAGCTGCGGGATGGTACCGCAGCAACGTCAAGGTGTGACAAGGCAGGCAGCAGAAGAGGCAGGTGCAGAATGAGGCGGAGAGGAGCATATTTATTCCCCCCGCGGCGGGTTTTGTAGAGCCCAACCAGCCACAGTGCGCATGGCCTGCACATATTTACATCCACCGGAGCGAACCCCAGAAATATTTTACCGCTCAACGGTGGTTGCCCGGGGGCTGAGGGCCGGAGAAACCCGACGAATCCCACCAATAGTTAAATAAATTCTCTCGGTTTCGGTTCGGTTTCGGACCCCCGCGATTTGCAGATTTTATACAGAAAGCCTCTCTCTCACCTCCTCTCTCTTCCTCCTCCCCCTTTCTCCTTCACTTTCCGTCTCTCTCTCTCCCTTCCTTCCGCTTCCCTCTTCCCCCCCTCCTCCTCCAGCTCCAGACTGGATGAGCCTGGCGGGCTCTCGGCTTTCAAAGGGGTCGAAAAGGAACCGCTCTTGTTGCTGCACTCCTCTTCTCCACTCTTCTCCTCCTCCTCCTCCTCCTCCTCCTCCTCCTCCTCCTGCTCCTCCTCCTCCCCCTCCTTCCTTTGTTCTCTCGGCTTCCCCAGAGAGCAAGAGACCATTGGGAAAACCAAAAAAAACAAAAAAACAAAAAAAACAAAAAACAAAAAAACACAATAAAAGCAAAAAAAACAATAGAAGCAATGTTCTGGGAGAATACGGACAGCGAGGCGAATCCTTGCGAAACATTGCTTTTATTGCTTTGTTTGCTTTTTTTGTTTTTTTTTTTGTTTTTTTTGTTTTTTGTTTTTTTGTTTTTTTTTTGGTTTTCCCAATGGTCTCTTGCTCTCGTCGTCCTCGTCGTCCTCCTCGACACCGACCCCCCCCCAGATTCTCCTTTCCCCTCCCCCTGGTCCTTCTCGTCACCCCCTCCTCCTCCCCCTCCTCCTCCACGTCATCACCATCGTCATCGAAAGCCGCCCTCTTGCCCCTCCTGCATCTCCCTCCTCCTCCTCCGCCTTGTCGTCCACCATCGCATCACTTTCGGGTCTTAGGTCGGGCCTCCGGAACGTTCTCGGCGAGGCGCAGCTCCTCAAGAGTTTTTCCACTCAATTTTGATCATCGGACTTGTCATGAGCATCGTCGTCAGCATCGTCATCGACAGCATCTTGAAACTGATGCATTTCATCAGCATCGTCATCCAAAGCATCTTGGAAAGCATATTTGTCATTATCATCGTCATCGGCACTCTCTTGAAAACAATGCTCGTCATCAGCATCGTCATCGGCACTCTCTTGAAAACGATGCACGTCATCAGCATCGTCATCGACAGCATCTTGGAAATAATAGTTTTCATCATCATCGTCATCGGCACTGTCTTGAAAACGATGCTCGTCATCAACATCGTCATCGACAGCATCTTGGGACTGATGCGCGCCATCAGCATCGTCATCGACAGCATCTTGGAAAGGATAGTTGTCATCATCATCGTCATCGGCACTGTCTTGAAAACGATGCTCGTCATCAGCATCGTCATCGACAGCATCTTGGGACTGACGCACGTCATCAGCATCGTCATCGACAGCATCTTGGAAAGGATAGTTGTCATCATCATCGTCATCGGCACTCTCTTGAAAACAATGCTCGTCATCAGCATCGTCATCGACAGCATCTTGGGACTGATGCACGTCATCAGCATCGTCATCGACAGCATCTTGAAAAGCATAGTTGTCATCATCATCGTCATCGGCACTCTCTTGAAAACGATCCTCGTCAGCAGCATCGTCATCGGCAGCACGTGAACGCCGTGCTCGTCATCACCGCCATCCTCGTCATGTCCGTAGCTGTTTGCAGGCTCAATCTCTCCATGCCACTTTCATTGCTTAGCTATGCCCCGCGGGCCTGCTATGGAGCAGGAGGCGGAGGCCTCGACGAAGAAGCAGCCTGCTATGGAGCAGGAGGCGGAGGCCTCGACGAAGAAGCAACGGACCATCGAGCAAATCAGGAGCAATAGCGGTTGGAAACTTCCGTCGTTTCGGCGCTTGACCACCAAGCAGGCCCCGCCCGCGATGGCGTGCACTCGCAAGCCGATGAGCGTGGAGGAGAAAAAGAGGAGGAACAAGGAGTCGCAGCGCAGGAGCAGGTTGAGGGCGGCAAAGGGGAAAAAGATCATCAAGAAGCGCCCCGCCAAGAAGTCCAGCAGCTCCTCCTCTTCCTCGGGCTCTTCCTCGTCTACGTCCCCGATGATGGGGAGGTCCTCCTCCTCTTCGGACCCGGACTGAGAGGGCCGGAGAGAGGGAGAGAGACAGAGAGAGAGAGAGAGAGAGAGAGAGAGAGAGAGAGAGAGAGAGCGCAACCACCAGCTTTGAGCAGCAACCGCTTTCGGAACCCGAGAGGACGGAACAAAATCATCATCATCACCCAGGAAGGGCCCAGGGGGGGCACTTAGGAGAGGACGCACAAGAGGCCCACGAGAGGGGTCTGGATTACACCCATAAATGAAACCAAGACAAACCCAGCAAGGTAACATGGGATTGTTATTGATCAATCATTACAAGCGTTCGCCTTCACACTGCTGGTGTTTTGGCTCAGAGAAGGGTTGCGCCGAAACGGTCGCGAACCTGCTTTGTCAGACTCCCCGCGTCTCGATCGGCTCAAGCTGTTTCATCGCACGCGCCTTTCGCGCCTACGCTTCGCTTTCGCGACTGCCATGGCGAAAGAGAACGCGATCCTCCCCAAGACCCTCCGCGAGACTCTTGGGGACGCAGTTGGGGACGAAAGCATCAACTTCGGCGAAGCTCTCGCACACGCCGACGGCATGAAGCCCCACTTCCACGCTGGCCTCCCGCACGGCCACGTCGGGCAAGAGGGGGCGTCGAAAATCGCGGACCTTCCTGCTGCGCCCATGAACGTCCATGCGGGCGCGAAGATCGCCTACTTTGGGGGCCTGTTGATGAACCAGGACTACGGGGAGATCCAGGGCCCCGACGGGAAAGCAGTCGGTGTCCTCACGGGGTGGAAGGACGCACGAGGGCAACCGTGCCGCTTGGACGTGGTCAGGGACCTTGCGACGAAGTCCAATTTTAGCGGCCTCCCTCCGCCTTTCAACCTCAAGAGCCAACCTGGCGGGACATACGTCATGCAGATGTTCGTCGTCGGCGCTGGGGAGGGTAAGGTGCACATCTTCAAAAACGTTGACTTGAAGGGCCAGTTCTTGAAGATGGCAAGCTGCGAGCCAATGTGTCATGGCACAGGCGTCGTGTACCAGTATGGGAACCAGTATAGGGCAGGCCGCAATGCGATCTGTTACCTCCTGGAGAAACTTGGCGGCTTACAGGTTCGCTTCTCCACGCTGACAGCCACGGCGAAGCCTGCCAAGCGCTCGACCGAGCGGGATAAGAAGCTCGAGAGGTACCGATACATCGAGAAGAAGGGCCCGAAGAGCAACAACCGCAACCAGTTCATGGAGTTCGCGGACAAGGACGGTTCGGCGGGGGAAAACGGCGCCATTTGGCTAGCCCCTTTGCTACCCTCTTCCCCCCGACACCCTCCTCGGTCGCGCAGGCGCTTTGGCCGCCGAGCGGTTGCGGCTAGCTAAGCGGCGCCGTTGTTTCCCCGCCCCCCCAGGAGGTCAACGACCCGCAGTCGAAAATTTACGGCTGGGAGGAGTCCCGCGTGATCCAGGCGTTGCGGAACCATGCGGGCGGGCGCATCAATGCCAAGCGCCTCACTGTCTGGGCGCTCACGCTGAAGGACTTCGAGCCGTGGTTCATCAACGAGGTGCTCGTGAAGATCCTGCCAACGCTTCGCCGCAACGGCGTGCTCTGGATCGGCAAGACCAGAGTGGGGAAGTCGACTGCGTCAAAGACCCTTGCGTTCTTGATGTCCATGCTGGAGATCGACGCCCTTGAGGGCGATGATGGGGAGGGCGCCCCCGAGCCTTCCATTGTCACCGCCAAGCACTTTGATTTCTTCAAGGGCGAGCACGTGGAGAGGGTGCTGCCCGCGGTGTTCGACGACGGGGACTTGCGCAAGCAGGACGCGTCCGTGTTGAAGGCGTTCCTTAACCCGAGCGAGGAGGACTCCACCTTGTGGGCGAGGTGGGGGTCCAGCACGTTCGCCCCAGGGGCGTCCCGCCAGGCAGTGAACAACAGCTACGATAATGCATTGGAGAAAAGGTTGGTGGCAGCTTGGCGCCAGGGGCAAGCAATGGAGATTCCGCTCAAGCAGCTCATGAATCTCATCGCGCCCTCCCTGAAGCAGGTCACAGAAAAAGAAGACATGAAAGCCTTGCTCGCGAGGGCCCACGTCGTCGTGACCACGGGCGCGCGCGTGTATTTCCGCCTCGCATCCGATGAGTTCCCAGAAGACGGAGTCGTGCCCTTCTTCACATACACCAAGAAGACGAAGCCTGACCTCTTCAATTACTCGCCCGAGGCGCGCGCGTGCTTCGGCAGGTACAAAGACGACCCAACTTCGCCGAACAACTACCCGACCGACTTCAAGGAGAAATCAGAATGGTCTCTGAATTTCGCGAAGCGCCTGATGCGCGGCGAGGACGTGCCCACCGTGTCGATCACCCGCGGTGCCTCGCTCTTCGGGCAGCCCGTGCACAGCGTCCAGCCAGAGGTCGTGCCCCCGCCAGTGGGCGGTTCAGGCAGTGGCGCGGCTTCTTCGAGCGGTTTGTCAGGGCCATCTGCGGTCGCTGGCATGGGGTGCGCTGGCGAGCTGAGCAACGTGGATGCGGCCGAGCAGCAGGCGATCTACGCCGCGATGCAGGATCAATTCTTCGAGGGCAACAAGAGGGACAGCGGCGCGTTGGTGGACCTCATGTCGCCTCCCCGCAAGCGCCTCGCGACGGGCGCCAGGGCTCCCTTCGGGTGCGGCGGGGAGCTCAGCGACGTGGACTTGGCTGAGCAGGCCGCGATCTACGAGCAGATCCAGCAGGCGTTCTTCAACCAGAACCAGGTGCTCTCTGGCGCGCAGATAGACCTCACCACTCCGCCCCGTCAGCGCCCTGACACGGCGGGCGACGACTTCGACTTGCAGGCCGAGCTCGAGCGCCACTTAGACTTGGAGGAAGAACGTGAGCGCCAGCTAGCGGAGGAAGCCCGCAATCAGGCAGCAGAGGACGCCGCGGGCCAGGGCGGCGCCATGGAGGAGTGAGGTGTTCTGTGAGCGGGGTGCCCATGCGCGGGCAGTGTTGCCGCTTTCGGCTCGGGCAATGACGGGGCGCGCGCCGCCGAGGGGGCGCGCGCCGCTGGTGCCCCAGATGAGCCGGTTAGCACGCTTCATAGCCGTGCACATATATCGTTTTCTTCTCGATGCATGCACGTCCTTAGATTCATTTGAGCCGATTGGTTGAAACCAGCGCACGTTGCAAGAATAGGCATCGCGCGCGCGGGCACCCATGCGCCATTGCCTCCGCGGCTCGCCGCTAGCCAACCATAGCCCAACCGCGCAGCCACAGTTCCTTCACCCATCGCTTCGCTTGCACCGCAGCTGTTTTGGCTCGAGGGCGCATCGGCAGACCGCATATCGGGGGCGCTTGCGGCGATGGCAGGCATGGCGCACACGTACAACAACATCAAGAGCTTCAAGAAGGCGCTCGACGCATCGGCCTTCGACGCGAGGGAGGAGTTTCTCGCCGTAGTCAAGTACGCCAACATCGAGGATATGTCGCCGTATCCACAGGGCCCCGCGACGCCGCTGATGGTCTTTGCCCAGCACTTCGGCGTGGTTCCCGATGAGTACTGCTGCCCAGAGTGCGGCGCCGAGTTCACCATGAAGGTCAAGTCTGGGACGTCTGACCGCGCGGCGCGCTGGCAGTGGCGGGGCCCTCGCTACGACCGCGCTGGCTGCTGCGACGCATGCGGCGACGTTGAGATCTCCATGACGAAGGACACCTTGTTGGCAGATGTCAAGGCGTCGAACTGGCTCCCATTCTTCGACTGCATGGTCATGTGGGCCCAGGAGTACCCCCATTTGAAGATCGTCCACGAGCTCGGCAAGCAGCACAACGTCGCGGGCCCCTGGATGGAGAAGTTCCAGGATGTCGCCGCGTCTTACATCGCCGACAAGATCTCGCTCCCAAAGCTGCACGAGGACTTCAAGAAACGTGCCAAGGCCAAGGGCAAGAGGGGCGTGAAAAAGACGATCTCCAAGAAGAAGCCGTCCAAGTTCATCGTGCAGGCCGACGAAGTCTTCTTGAACAAGTCCAAGGTCAGCCGCCTCGCGCCAGGCACCCGCCCCAAGAAGGACAAAGCGTGGCTGTGGGGCGCGGTCGTGCAGGGCAGCCCAGAGAACTTCGTCTTCCGAGTCCTGGAGCACCCAGAGGACGCTTTCGACGGACGCCCCCGCGGTAAGCAAGAGATGGTGACGAACTTCGACACGCTGGGCCTTCGCAAGGGCATGGTCGTCGCCACGGACGGGTGGCGCGCCACGATCGCTGCCATCAAGCACATCAGGGACAGGAATGGATGGTCGGACAGGGACTTGAAGCACGAGATCGTCGTCCACTCGAAGGGAGAGGTGAAGAACCAGCGCGGCTTCACAACGAACCACATCGAGAACCGCTGGTCGGTCCTCAAGAGGTGGCTCAAGAAGCGCTTTGGCGGCCGCCTGCCGACTACCTCGGATAGGCGGAAGTGGGCCCGCTGGGTGACAGAGTTCCAGTACAGGAAGGCCGTCACGAAGACGCATTCGGTCGATGGCGGCCACACCTACTCCCTGCCGACGAAGACGTTCCTTTCCCACGCGGCGGAGGTCACGCTGGCTGGGGGTATCTGACGCGGCGCATCGGGTCCTGAGGCAGCAAATAATCTCGAGGCTCGGCAGCGCCTGTGATGCGAACTACATGCTAGGCTCGCGCGTGCATGGCGTGAGAATGGGGCCACCCATGCCTGGGGTTGAGCAGCGGGTCCACGCCGCCGCGGCAACAAAAAAAAACATCATCCAATCATCAGCGCCGCCGCCACCGTCGTATCACGCCGAATTAGCAGAATTCCTTAAATCGCAAGGGTCCGAAACCGAACCGAAACCATTCTCTCTGCCGAAACGACTTTGTCGCTCGGCCTCGCCCGTGGCGACTTTGTCGCCCGGGCTTTGCCTGCTCTCACTTCTTGTGCTATAGGAATCGCCCTGACGGCGGAGACGGAGGTCTCGGATGTGAAGACGACGAACCTCCCGCCTGGTCAGCGGCCCAATAGGGCGAGGCTGATCTGCCGCCCTTGCCACGGCCAACGTAGGGAGCTGGCCTGTTGTACTTGTCCTTGTTATTGCTCTTGTTCTTGGAATATCCCTTTCCTTCCTTTCTCGGGAAGTAGTAGTTGTAGTCGTTCAGAAACACAAAATGCCACACGCGATCCCGGTTCTCCCTACTGGGATTCATCCAGTATATCACGTCACGGTGAACCCAATATCCATCCAGTTCATCATCCGCGTAGCGCGGGTAATGAATCGCGGGGTTGCAGTCGCCAGCCGCGCGCCCGGCAGCCATGGCCCCGCCGTGCGCGCGCGCGGGCCTAGACCAATCCCATGTGTCCCTGTCGGAAGAATACTACGAGTACTCTTCTCCTGCCGCGCCGATTTGACCGCCGGCAGAGCATGGAGATTCAGTGACGTCATCGTTGGCCCGATCGTCTCGGGCGTCGGGTCTACGGGGAGGAAGGGGCGGATCGGGGCGAACAGCTGGGCTGGGCCTCGCTTTCGCCAAAGGGATCCCTTCCGTATCCGCTAGGCCGTCGGAGGGCCCATTAGCGCCTCTCCTTTCACGAACACTCGTCACTCGTTGCTTTCTAGCATGTCTGATAGTACCCCTTGCGGCGGTAGCGACAAAACTACAAAATTTGCAACGGGCACTGCGAAAGGGGCCTTCACCTTTGTCTTGGAGCTCAGTTGCTTCCACGCATGGATGCAACCTGTGGATACCTCCTTGCAGCTTCACGCCCTGACGACTGATATCGGTGCGACCCTGTCTGCCCGAGTCATGGGCCCATTCCTCAATGAGGTCGTCTGTCTCGATCGCCGCGCGAGTACGGCAATCAAGCGCATTTGCATCCGTCTGGCGCTTTTCATCATCGTACTCTACGCCTGTGCCGCGAGCAAGAAAGCTCGCCGAAGGGCATGCAATAAAATACCCCTCAGCAATGAAACAACGAACGAACCCACGAACAATCGCAATCGCGCGAATGATGCGGAGACCAAACTCAAGGTCTTGAACGGGAATCTCCCAATTCAAGTCAATGGTCTGCCGCACCTCTTCTGGAACGTCATGCGTTAGTTCACCCGTCAGTTGTAACCTTTCAGTCTCATTTGTGTCTGGGCGATAGCTGGTGTACTCCATGACATATTGAGCCGCCACATCAATGGCTCCGTTCTTGGTCAACGTGATGTTCAACGATCTGTCATCGCGGCGAGAGTGCACTAGTCCATTGGGCTGATTGAAATCGACCCTCCCGTCTAGCATCTGCTGGGTCTGGTACCCGCAGACTGCGGCGAAATCAAGGGTCATCTCTACGCTTTTCCCATCACCTGCCGTCGCGGACTGACCGGCGGCAGGTTTCACCGAACTGAGAGGGTGTTTGGAACGCATGTTGTTGCGCCTGCTGACGGACTGGGACGCACGACGAGGACGTGCAACAAAATCATCTGCCCAAGCAACCGGCGGACGTCCACGAGGGCTGGGCCCTGTGGCGTCCACAGCGGTGCCCTGGGCAACGGGCAGCCAGGGTGCTGCTCCCGTTTTTGCGTCGCGCAATGTCCGAAGAGTTGGCGCAAAAGTGTTCGGCGCTTGCATGCTGCGTTCCCATCCAATCCAACCTTCAATGGGTTCGACGCGCGAGTCCAATGCCTCTGGCCATTCACAGGCAGCCAGAGCGAGACGAGACAAGGAACGCGCATGCTGGTCAATTTCTGTCGCCCAAAGTAAGGGCCACTACTCGGAGAGTGGTGGGGCCTGAATCCCTTCTCTCGTAGCCAAATGCGCAAGCGATTTTATGAATCGCCCCCTCAGAGGTTCAAGATACTGAAAAAAGGTGCCGTGGCGCGCCGGCGGCTGGGCCGCGACGTGCTCAGGAATCCAGGCAGGAACACTGCCCGGGCGGCTGTTTCCAAAGGTTTGACCCGAAGCAGCCAAGATAAGATGCTGATCATTTGTTGCCCATTTGCGCTCCAGCTTCAGATTGTTGTTTATGTTGTTCATTACATCCGCCGAAGCTCTCCGTTGTCGTTTTATTTGCTCGCCAACATAACGAACACGCTCCTAAGGCACCGTCTCAATATCGGCACCATACAACAACATGCCACTGTTCCAAAGCGAGTCTCGAATGATCTTGTGTCTGTATGACTGGAGCAGCTAAGCATGGCCAACCGTGTACTTATACTTTACTGGATTACCGCAAGAGGGACAACGGCCAATGCCAGTTCGCACCCAGTGCAATCCAGCACAGAGGAACCGACCATCGTCCTCCCACGGGGACAGACTGAATACATTCGTCTGCCCTTTTAGGCAACGTCTGCCTATATTCCGGGAGCAACGTCAAAGACTCGTCAGTGTGAATCCAACCGAGCATCGAGGCGTTATCAAAATTTACCTCGTATGAGGTCCACTCCTGATTGAAGACGATTGACCAAAACATTCGCTTGTCGTCGCGACCCCACCAGTCGCTGACTTTGGCAAGGGTGACGGCTTTGTCGATGTCAGTGAACCTCGGCACCTCGCGGGACATCAGAGTCCCGTCCTGGCACACCCGGTACGAAAAGCGGGTGAGCACACGGCCACCGAAAACAATAATTAATGGCCAGGGTCTCGGTGAGTCGGAAGCTGGCCCCACAGAAGGTATGTGTCCACTGTGGGCCATGCTCCAATCGATGGAGGCTCTCCTGGCTGTGGGTCACTGCCCATGGCATGGTGCGTCTTCACAGGAGCAGGCTCTCCATACCTTCGCTTGCTTAGCCAGGAGGGGAAATGGTCTGGGCTTTGCATGCTCGGATCCTTCTTGGTCGGAAGAAGCCTCAACAATTCGTAGCCCGCCTTGAGGCGCAGCCCCGGGTCGCTTTTTGGGAACTGAACTTCTCCGACCATGGATTCCACCAACGTCTCCATGTCAGTGATATGGAGGAGGGGCCCATGACGCCTGGCTAGGCCAGGGTCATAAGGCACGTACATTCTCTCAATTGAAACATCAAAAGTGGAATGCCCCTGGCGCGCTCGATAGAAAACAGGAATGGGGCAGTTAGTCCTCTCCCCCCCTTGAAGGGGCCAGGCTTTGAATTCACGCCACAACTTGTAAACGACCGTCTCCTTGATGCTGGCATCGTCTTCAGAGAGCACACCAAGGACTTCCACAGCCCCCCGCTGCAACGCGGCTAGGCCGTGCGCAGCAAGTGTGTACGTTTGGCATTTAAACCCGTCCTCATCCATCTTCTCAACCAGGTCTCCAAAATAGACCCAGCCTCCCGAAGACCTCGCATAATCAGAACAATGTCTCGCGATATACGTCGCGAAATCACCAATGCGCTTAGCAAGCCCAAATATTCGACAACTTTTGGGTCGCCAAAGATCCGCGCAGCCTAGGGCCGCCGGATTCTCACGGTCAGTTACCCCCACAAGCAATGGGGTCAAGACCTTAAAAGACTGAGGATCAAACCCGCTGGGAACATCATCAGAGTAGAACTCAGCGCGGAGAAAATGTCGCACCTGCTCAAAAGTGCCAATGTCTAAGGAAAGCTCGCCCAATAGTGCAAATATGGGATCTTCAACGAGCTCTACAAAGTGTTTGAGCGTACTAAGCGCCTTATTGCGAATGGCCTCTACCCGAGGGGGTACAGGGCCAGTAGTGTGGGCCTCTCGTACCCTCCGCTTCAGATCGGTGGGCGTATGATTAATAATTCGAGTGCGCTCTTCCAGCGAAAGATAAAGCTCCTTGCCCCTAAAGTGGTCAGCGTGCCCGACATTAATCTCCTGATCGCCCTCTCGGGGCGAGGCGTCCGTCGGCTTATGCTGCCGCTTATCGGGGGAAGGTGCCAACCTTGCTCTGCAGAAGAAGTTGGCAGAGGCTGGGCCAGATCGATAATGCTCCTCCTCAATGGGGATAAGTTCAGGAGCCTCTTGATACGGGAAGTCATTGAGATGGGTAAGATCTGGGCTGGCCTCAAGTGAACCCGGCGTGTCTGGGACACCCGGGGACCTGTCCACAGAGGAAGGCTCCGCCGCGTTATATCCACTCGAAGCGACGGCTGGCGGCGGTGCCTTTGCAGTGTGTGCAGCCCCCTCATCGGAAGAGCTCGGAACATCTTTGGTAGGGGGCGATTCGGCAACCTCGTAAGGCGCAGCGTGTGACGCAGCAGCAGCGCCCGAACCGACCATCATCTGGTCTCTCTTCGTCGGTTTGGCTTCCGCTCTGGCTGGGCCAGGCGGAGGCCGAGGTAAGCTCGCCGGCGCGGCTGGGCCGTGCGGTGGCGCAGGGAGAGTAGGCTGTCTGTTTCCACCTGCAACAGATTTGTCTTCAGTGCGAAGCTGCGAACGCTTGCTCTTGGCGGCGACCACAGGAGTAGGAACGAAATTTGGCGCGGCGCTTCGGATCTGTTCTACAACAGTGGCTGCAAACCTCTTCCACGAATCCGAGTGCATTCCCGGTTCGTCTCCCCTTTTTCTCAGCAGCCTCGTAGATCCTCCTTGCTGCGTCAATGAATATTTCCATTTCCAGCAAATTATCAGGATCTTCGACACCTGGCGGCTGGCTAGCAACAGCACAACGCCATTGGTGGAAGAAATCTCGCTCATTCTTCAGTGCGTTACGTGCTTGCCTGCCGTCGAAGTGGCGATGTGATGTATTTGAAAGATCGGGCAATGTTGGATGCAGCATCGGCCCCCCATGGGGGCTGGGATTCCTCTGGCGAGGAGTCTCCATCCGTCTGCCTCGGGACAGATGCCGCAAGAGGGTCCGGCCTTTCACTGCCTCCGGGGCGATCAGAGCCCACGTCCGCGGCAGTCTTGGCTTCTGTCTCGACTGCCACTGCCATTGCGACGGAGCTCTCCGCCTGCGCAGCCTGGTCCATCCCAGCGCCGCCTTGGACAGGCTGGAAGGCCCCGGATGAGCTTTAAAATGCTGTTGCTATGGCGCAGCCTTGGGCACGGCCTCAGCTGATTGGAGTCTGCGGTCAGCACGCGGCGAACGACCAATATCCCACCTCTTGGCCCGGGGAGGAGGCTCAGGCTCGCGAAGACTTGGTGACCAAGGCATAGGCGGGCATTTCGCCGTCTCTGAGCCCTCCGGCTCGGCCGGTGGCTGCGCAACCTTGGGGGCAGCATCGGCGGGCCTCGTAGACGTTCTCTCCCCAGTAATCTCGCTGCCGGCCAGACGAACGCAAGAGTCGTTTGCTCCAGTGTCGAGGCGAGCCACCTTAGCTGGGGGAGGCTTCGGCGCTCGTGCCTCTGGGCTCGGATGAAACGGGGGTGGAGGCTTCTTCGGCACATTGCCCTCCGGCCTGAGCGAAGGTGAGTCTTTCATCGGCGCAACGTTCGGCGACTCGGCCGGCGGCGGCGCCGTCGTCCTTCTATTGGGTGGCGGAAGCTTCTTCGGCACATCGTTCGCTGTTCCAACTGGTGGCGGCACCTCCCTCGGCGGGGGAGGAGGCATAAGCACATTCGCAAGTGCATCTGCTTTGGGAGGAGGAGGCACCGCCTCCGCCACGGGCTTGCAGGGCGGAGACTGCGGCGCTCTCCCAGCCCAGGACGCAGGCTGTCCAGAAGGTGGAAAGTTCTCGGTGCCAGGCGAAAATGACGCATCGGACGGCTTTGCCGCCGGCGCCTGCAACTGAACACCCGTCGACGACTTGGCTTTGGCCTCCTCATCGCTCTCCCCGTTAGCCCGGACAAGCGCCTTGGACGCCTCTGAAGCCTCGTCTTCCTGCAACGGATTGATCTTAGTGACCCTGACTCCTTTATCCTGAAGCCATGGCCACATGTCATCGATGTTACTATGATCCCCATGGTAAGGGCTTCGAGCCTTCTGCCAAACAGTGGGCCCCAAATTTGGGACCCACTGGCTCTGTGCCTTCGGGCTTGGTCCGTGGCAGCCTCTCTCCTTGTCGCGATGCCGCTCGACCCCGAAGTCTTGTTCCAAGGGCCGTCCCTTTTGTCTAACGACATGTTGCAAGAAGGCAGAAGCCGGCGCGGCATGAAGTGCTGAAGGAGTCCAATGGTAGAGGCGAAGCTCATATGACGCCATCTGGGATGGTTCACTGATAAACTGATCGGGCGAGCCCTTGATGATTATGGGCTTCGCATAGAAAACGACCTCCGCAGTTGCCCAGATGCCATCTCCAAAAGTATACTCTGCAACAGAATATGCAGTACGCGTGGAAGGATTGTTGGCACAAAGAAAAGAATGCACACCAATCTTCTTCTGCTTAAGACTCCCTCCGTAGAGAGGATTCGATGTAAGCAACTGATGGCCCTCCAAAATCGAATGGAGAGCGGTCATAGACGTACCGTGAGATTGTCTGCTCCAGCCTGAGGATGGGTCTTGGACCTCCCCAAGCCTTTCTTCCGTTACGTAGAAGGGCAAAGTGAGCTGTGCGCAGTGATTGATGCTCGCCCTGCGGGTCTTCGTTGGCAACTTTGCCCAATTCAGGCGATCAGCAACGGTAGCTTCTGGATCTTCACGAGACCGTTCGGCCTGAATTACAAAGAAGCATGCCCAATTGGGAACCAAATAATTAGGTTCCAAGACCGGGGTCTTCGTGGACGTGTGCAGCATTGGGAAACCTAACCACGCCTCTCCAATGGCGTGAACTTGGATCATGCCGAACTCTCCGGGTTTTCCCCTTTTGCCACTAGTGCAACGCGGCCCTCCTCCCCCGGGTAAGCATTCCCAGGCATCATGGGTCTGTGGAGCTCACCGCTCGCTGCAGTGAACGGTCGGAGGAAATTGTAAAGAACTGGTTCCGTGTTCTGCGCACGACTATAGGGCAACTTCTTAATTTTCCGATATAGCTGATGCACCGGCCAATCGCGTTCCCAATCAGCAGGGACATCAGGGCGGCCGCCTGATTTAACGCGCTGTGGGAATCTGCGTTCGCCGCTGAGCTTGGTTCCTTTGCCAGCAGGGCATTTTATGCGGAGAGCTTCCTCCGCTGCTCCACCAGGCGTCTTAGCATCCTGAACGCCCTCTGCAGGAACAAGAACGGGGCCGCGGGCCGGCTGGGCCGCCCGCGCCGCAGTGACGTCGCCCGAGGCGGCTGGGCCGCTGAGTGCGGCAGCAGATGCTGCCTTCTTCAACTCCTCAACGGCCGGGCGCATATCTTGATCATTTTGCACTCCTTCGTCTTGCGATCGAAGGCGTTTCCCCTTCGGGGACATTCCCGGACAACAGGGCTGACCTCGCGGCAAGAAATAACGGTTATCTTGCCACGGGAAAAAGTCTGCATATGCATTTCCTCGCATAAGAAACTCAATGAATGCAACGAAAAAATTAGAATGGGTTGCCCCGCCCCCAGATCCGTCTTGGACGGCAGGGCGCACCATGGGGTTCAAGGGCATGGCAAACGGACGAGTATTAAGCACAGACTTGGGCACATTGTTCTCTGTGGGGCTCCAGTCTTGCCAGGGCACGACTAGCTCATCAATGGTAGCCTCTTCCAATGTATATCCGTCGGCTCTTTTCTTCGTCGATGGGTTACCACCCATTAACGGCTGGGCCGCTGGAGGGTTGGCAAAATAAGAATACGGCGAGTCTAGCTGCCTTAAACATGTGCTCAACGCACATCTCGGCCGCCTTAATTTTCACCATCTGTCCGTCCTTGTCCACCTTATAGTCATTATGCTCCGAGTGAAAGTGGTAAAAATCTCCTTGTGGGTGCTGCAGTTTGCGATAAAGGCTAGCACCGTCAAGAATATCCCCACAGCTTTGTAATCTTCAATCCGACGGTTCATTCGAGCCCGGACAATGGTGGCAACATCGCCCCACATACGGCTAGAGCCGCCTCCGGCTCACCTCCAGCACCTGTGGTCCCCGCCAATGTACATGATCTCAATCGCTCCATCGGCTGAGCGAGAGACCGCTTCGTCTACAAGGCGCTGAGCTACCTCCACCATTCCTCGAAGAATTCCAGCGAATAGTGTTGGATTGTCCTGTCGCTTCCCCTCCGCGCCAACTCCAATCAATCACCGGCCCCATCAACAATGTCATTAAAGTTCCAAAATATGAAACACACCGGCGTATGAATCCCTTTCTGGTAGTGCTGATGTTCTAGCCATTTGTGCTTCTGGGCCGCTTCCCGAAGTCCGGGGGCCATGCATCCACTCATGATCTTAGATGATATGCCATGCACTTGCCCTTGCATCAAGTACTTAGAGAGATTGCTATTCGTGACTTTCCCAGACGCATTCCGCAACGCGATCGTAGAATCAGAGACAAGATGCATGGAACAAGACCAAAACTTGCACTGCTTGCAATCCATCAAACACAAAGGGTGGAAACAATCCTCAACATATTTGTCGGTGGCCATCGCGGCCGCAATGTCCTCGCCAACGAAAGGGATCCATGAATGTCCATTCTGGCGGGCAATCTCAGTTATAGCCTGGCACCTCTGAAGGAACGACAACTTGTATGCCCACACTCGAGAGTCCCTTCGTGCGATGGCGGCTTGGGGTCCGCAGCATACCCCCCCTTCGCCCAGTGATGGTCGAGGGCGTTCCAGGGGCCCCGCCCAAGGTAGGGCGGGCCACCCCCCTCGCCACTCGCTGCCGTCGGCCCCGCGTCCGGGGGCCCACCCCCGCCGCCGCCCCCAGGGGGGTTGCCGGAAGGCGGAGGGTTTCCAATGGGAGAGCCACCTGGGCCGGACGGAGCACCTCCATCTCCGGCTGGGCCGGGAGGAGAGCCACCGCCCGCCCCGCCATCGGCTTGGCCGGGCGGGGCAGCCGGATTCGAGGCTGACCCAGCGGATGATCCGCCGGCCGCCTGCCGACCAGCTCCAGGATTGCCCCAGGATCCGGCTTTTGCGGGGCAAATCCGGCCAAAGGATGCGTCGTGACAGCGTTCGCTTGGCGGCTTGCCGAGCCGACTGGGCCGGTCGACATCGCCGCTCCCAAGCGTGGCCTTTTCGGCGCCTTGTCGAGACCCTCCTCTCTGCAGTTAGGAGGGCCCTCTGAGGGCGCCTCAGGGCGTCGCTGTTCAGGACTTCCAAGCAAAGTTGGCCTCTCTCCAGCAACGACTGGGTCGCGCTGGTCAACGTCTGCCTCTGCGTCTGGCGGAGGGCGCGGCTTTTCAGTCAAGCCAGCGCCGTCTTCAAGGCCGTCCCCCGAGAGCCACCCCTCGAAGTCGCATGGGCGCGCCCGCCAAGGCGCTGCCTTTCGCCAGGGCGCCGCCTGCTGAGGGGAAGACTCAAAATAATTGGCCCTGGCTGAATATGTGAGAGCCCCCTCAACAACACGCACAGGCAAGTAAGGTCTGCCTTTGGCAACAGGCAGGGCATATATCGCACCCCAACCGCCCCCAGTGGCTTTGCCGCGGGGCGGTGCGCGCGGCGAGGGGCCCCAAATGTTCAGCCACAAAACGGAAGCACCTTCTGTCTTGCTGCCCCTCGCAGGGGCGCTCGCAGAGTCGCCGCGCATCGTTCTCCTCCGAATGGCTGGGCCAGCAGTTGGACCCACTACCTCTCACTTTTCGAAAGTTCGGGCGGGGCGTCGAGTCTCCCCCGGTGCGTTCGTGTACAATATGCAGACCAGCTTCGTCATTTCATCAGGGTGCGACTGAAGGTAAGTACCCACAGGAAAATGGTCAAGTTTTGGGGGGGCGCAATCAAAACGGCACGTTGCCATTCTGTCGAATGCAGTCCAATGGACGACCCACGGGTCTTGTGAGACTCGAGAAGATAGACGCTCAAAGATCGTCTGGGAGGTGTCGGCTAAATCTGCCTTCAGTGCGGTAACGACTTGGTCGTCCCGTATGTATTAATGCGTCTCCACATCGTGAAGCGCCAACTCCATCCCTTTTGCGTGCGAACTTAATGTTCCCGGCATAGCTAGGCCTGGGCCATTCGGTCTTGTCAGGAAAGCAACGACAGATGGGTCTCTCCTCGCGGGGGCTATGTTTCCCCTGCGCAGAGACAGCTGTCCTCTTTGCAGGCTTGTTGTCATCAGTGGCAGCGGAGGCAGCTCTCTTGCGAGCTGCGATCTCTTCTGCGTGAATCTCTACGCCACCCTCCATTTCGATGTCAACATTCATCGCGACATCACTCGGACTAGAAAAGTCAGCCGTTGCCCCGGCCGGCTGGGCCGGCGGGGCGACGCCCCCGCTCGGCTGGGCCTATGGGGGCGCCTTTCGAATTGGATTGGAAGGGGCCTTTCCTTTAGGCTCGATCGGGGGTTCCCCCTCCTCAGGTGACTCAGGAGCGAGGTCGTATATAATATCGTCCGAGCAAGCCGAAGTCATTTTCCCCCCCGACGGCTCAGCCGCTGGGGTGCCCAGCGGTTGGCACATGGGTTTGGCCAATGACCGATCGGGCGCGCGGGGGCCGCGGCAAGCAAGGCCCGCGCAGCCGCAACGAGGCGGCCGCGCGGTCCGAGGGGGGGCCGGCCGCTGGGCAGCCCGCGCAAGCTCTGGAGACAAAACGGCAGCGGCACATATGGAATCAGAGGATGAGACGGGACAGCGACGAGACGACAACACGCGCTCCGCGGCACGAGCAACAACAATGTGAACCTGTTTGGCGAAGGCGTCCGCGTAATCTTCCGCTGACTTACACTCCCTTCCTCTGGCCTCAACATGATCATGCGTGCCATCGCATCTGCGCTCGAGTCCCTCCGTCGCGTCGGGGGGCGTAGATGCGATCGTCCAGGGCTTTTTGTTCGTGAAATTGCCCTTGCTGCCCCTCCATCCATACGCACGCAAATGCAAAGCCGTTTTGACAAACTCAAGCTCTCTCATGAACTCTTTCACCTGGGGATCCCTCCAATAATTACATTGAGTTGGCCACTCAAGGCAAACAGCGCCCCCCGCTTTGTGCGCGGCACGGGCAATCTCGCGGAAATTCCAGAACAGATATCTGAAGTCTGTCCTAATACCACGAAGCCCACGCATCGCTCCATGGTTTCCAGTGCGAAAATAATGGGCTTCGTTCACGCATTGCCAGGGGGAACCTCCAGCACAGGGCATAGAGCCCCATAACGTAATGCGTTTTCCTTTGAACGTCTTTATGTCATTCAGAGCCAACCTTCGTCCCTTATCGGCTCTCATATCTTCCTTCTCCGTGCACCGTATTACCCTGCGCGATTTATCGACAGAGTTCGCGGGGTTTCCGATCCTGCTCTGAGGGCCGCAACAATATTCTAGCAAGAGTCGATCCCCGGTCCACTGGGTGGCCGGAGCACAATCTTCCCGGATCCAGAATTATGTCCAGCCGGTCCATCTACTTGGGTGATAGTCGCCATCGCTGGAATCGCCATTCGAATTCTGCTCAAAAAGGTGATGATGTTTATTGTCTTCGTCGCGCCAACTATCCGTACGGCCCATAGTCAAACCATGTCGGGTATTGATTGCATAGGTACGACGCCTATCATCTAATCTATCCGGGTCAACTGGGCAATCGGCATGCGCTGGCGTAAACGCGACAAGTCTGGGAACAAAGTGCCATCGTTTAAGACTCTGTCCGCGTTGTGTCCATTGATCCCTCCTATCCTGGAAATTAGCAACAGCAGGAGGCGGAAGGTGAGGAATAATAAGGTTGTAGCCGAGCACGTCTTCTGCTTGCTCGGTGTTAACTGGCTCAACGCTCGATCGTTCTTCACACATCTCTTTTGACAGATTCGATGTATCAGATTCGCTTCCGCTGTCGGTTATATCAAACATCGCTCTCATCTCAATCTCCCCCATCGGCCTGGGTCTGTCGGAGCTTCTCCTGGAACCTTCTTCCTTCGTAACAGGAGTGGTTGTACTTGCTTCCGCGGCTTGGCCGGGCGCATTCGCCGCCGCGGCATGGCCAGGGGCGTTAGCCGCCGCGGCTTGGCTGGGGGCAGCCTCGGTGGAAGCCGGGCGCTGGGCGCCGTCGGGTGCCGCTGGAGTATTTATTGGTTTTGACGGACGCACAACGGGCTTACCCTTGTTGGGGCGCCTCTTTTTCATGTTCATCTTTTTGCTGGGCACGACAGCTCCTCTCCGCAAAGCCGAACTCGGATCTAAGCGGGGCTTCAGAATCCCCCCGGGTTTCAGGGGGAGGCCGTCTGAAAACGTCGAATCTAAATAGTATTGGCACCGCTTGGCGGTCCAAAATTTAGGGGCCACAACGTTGACGAGGCATAATACCTTGACCCAGGCCAAAGGGTCTGTGAACCTCTTCGTTCCAATGTCGGCAGCTTCATTTTGGGCCCGTTCGTGCTGAAGCTCAACGATACCTCGAGAAAACTGCTCAGATACTGCGGCAGCGTCCATGCGATGAGTTCGCGGTAGGTGCATAAGCTTCATGGGCCCTCCGGCCTTGATGACCATGCATACCGCCTGGTTGTCGACGTATCTGTCGTCCAATTAATGTTTCCCATAGCGGAAGGGATGCAAGCAGCTCTCTTCGCAGGGCAAGGTCAGCAGCCACAATTTCTGCCTCGAGAGTACTATGGAAAACGCATGTTTGTCGCTGAGATCCCATAGATTGCCCAGCCCTAGTGCATGGGCCCCAAATTGCTTGATCACTGGCACTTGTGCTCCTATGTGTTCGGATGTCACTGACCATGTCCGCGTCAGAGTATTGCTTCAACAAGACATCCTCCATTCTGTCACCTACCCATGAAGACATGCGGCAATGAGAGGTACACTTGATGTAACAAATGAGGCGGAAGAGATCCATGTCTTGTTGCTCTGTCCATTTGGTAATGCAACTGGCCGTATGGCACGCGGCGCGGAGCAGGTCGTATCGAGCCATTCTCGCGCCGTAAAGGATCTTCATCAAGACTTTCGCCGCGATGGGCTGGAGCACTCCCGACTGGGTCGGTGGCTCCAGATCATTGGGGCTGGCCGCTGCGGCGTCAAGGCCGTGCACGACAATTTCTTGATCTGGGGGGCCCAACGTCAACTTTGATATGCAACGCGGAGGCCATTGCGTCCTCTGCAGGAGAGCAAATTTCACCTCTAGGGCCGCCTTGGCCGTCTTCGAGATCGGCAAGTTTGGGGCCAAGCGGGGTGCCCGCAGCGGGATAAGTAGCCGGGTCAGTATCTGCGAGTTGTGCATATGAAGTGACACAGGATTCGAAGAACTCAGTCATGTCGTATTATATAAGTCTGGCCTGTTTGGGTTCTCTCGGTTGGCATGGCTCGGGCGGCTGGGCCGTCGAGTCACCCCCCGGCCCCCCCTCGTCGCTCTCGTCTGGGACGGAAGCGTTCCTCTTGGCTTTAGGAGGCGGCGGGTCCAAAGTCGCGGGCAACTCACCTTGCCACTCGACAAACTGTGAAGACAGTCTATGTTCACAACCCAAATATCACCCGTCCGCGGTCGGAGGGTCTATCTCTATGCCTTTCGGGCAATTGGGAGACGGGGTTTGTAACGACATCCAACCTTGAGCTAGCTTGTCTGCAGGGCCAGCCAGCTTAAAATCGTCAACGTAAATTATCAAACTAAATAGCTTCAGCTCTTTATGACAATAGCAGCTGCGCCACGGGCTACATTTTACAAATCCTTTAGCCGTAACGTGCCCTTCACAGCGTTGCTCCCACTATCCTCCTGAATCAGGGTGTCCGTATAAAGATAAAATCATCGGGCATACGGGATTGCGCATATGCGACCATGACTTGGGCCATTCATCACGGGGTAGGAATATCCATGTCGGGGCGCCTCCCAACTTTGACTGAGTGTAAGCCTGACGTGCGTCAGCTTGTGCAATACTATGGCCTTCAAAGAGCCCGTAAGTATCAGCTGCTTTGCTGGCCTGCATTGTAGCAGGACTGCTGGAGAGCTCTCGAAATAAAGCAGCATCCTTTTTCTGAGCTCTCACGCTCGAACCGTCGAAAACTACCCGACCTGTATATGCACGACCGTTGTGTCCGAGTGGCAACTCTGAGTTCTTTTCGAAAAGGATTGCGAACAGACGACCAAAGTGGGCAGTCTGTCCTTTGAGTTCTGCAACAACATCGGAATATTCTCTAACGTCTTCCTCGTCCCATGTGCCTATGTCTCGCAATATGTTCCATTCCTTTCTTAGAGCGGCCTGGGCATCTTGACTAGCCTGGGCCCCAACTTTGGAAACGGAGCGAGCTACAGCGGCGTCAATCCTAGCATGCTGCCATTCGCTAGGAAGTTGGAAATGCTCGTCAACAATTGAAATGAAATCAGTAAAAGGGTTGTATAAGTAATCCAAATCAAATCTTCCTTTTCTCGGTGACTAGGCATTGGGGCCGAGCTATGTTGCAGCGGCATTCGAGGCACGCTTCGCCGCGACGCGGCGGCCGCTGGACTCAGGGCCAGGCTTGCCTATTGTGTCACCTCAGAACCCACGTCGGATAGCGGGCCCCTGCCGGCTGGGCCGGAGGGAACTCCGTCACGTGCCACGGCGCCACCGCGCCAAGTTTGCTTCGACCATGCATCCTCATCATCCGAAAGATAGTCGTCGTAGTCATCCTCCTCAGAGGATTCAGTGGCTACAGCTGCGGCTTGGCCGCCCTGTGCCGCCCGGCGACGGAATCGCTCAACAACCCGCGGCGCGGCTCTCCTTGCCTTTGGATGCGTCGCAAGGTAGGCAGCGGCCTCCTCAGAGAGTGGGCGAACCGCGGGTGGCTGGGCCACTGCGGGCTCGGGCGGAGTCGGTGGACCCCCCACGCCCAAACCTATATCACGCGGGGGGCCAAGACAAGCGGGATCGTCTATGCCAAAGAATCCTCTCTTTTCGGCCTCGTATTGTTCGACGGCCTGCCGGCGTTGAGCCTGATTCATGTTGAGCCAGCGTCCGGGATGAATTCCAGGATTGGTGGATTCAAGCAATTTCTTCAGCCACTGAGCACCGCGCTTAGGATCTGGATCGGTGACCCGCGCACCGGTCACGGGAACGTAGTCGGGATCACAATAAAGTGCAGCCCGTATGCTGCACGTCTTGCGACGGCCTGTCAACGGGAGCTTTTGCGTCAACTCCTCCTTCGTTAGGCCGACGACGATGCGCCTGTCATCGTAGTATTCCATCGTATCAAGGTTCTGGGTCGCGCGAGCAAGGGGCTGCCATTTCCCGGGCACCTTCTCACGCGGCGTGGCCGTTGAGAAGTTAGATTGTCGATCCAAACGATGCTCGATATGTGCGAGACCTAACTTCTGATCCTGATCTTCGTCTGAGCGAGAGTCTCGCTGCGGGCCCCAGCCGTCGATCGCCGCAGGCTCGTCCTCCACGCATGAGCCCCCCGGACCATCGTCGTCATCGGAATCGGCCTCGGAGTCTGGTGGTGGAGCGCCCTCGCTTCCTCGAGGAGGCGGTTGCATAATTGCGGCGAGATCTTCTGCACAAAACGGATGGGCCGATTGTGCCCCTGTTCCCTGCACCGAACCGTCTGGGACGGCCGCGGCCTCGCCGGCGGGAGGGATCGTAACGGAGCGCACTTCTGTCATTGCCTGCTCGTACGCTTTCCTCAGATTCCATATTGAGCCCATCTAGTTGTCTCAGCGGCACAACGTAGCTCTCTGGACCAACCATGCCCCCCGCTTTGTGCACATACCCTTGGTATATCCCAGGGATCAGTGTTCCGACAGTCTTAGCTGTCCGAAATCTCGACTCTGGCGGGATTACATAGCGTACAAGAGACCCGAAGGGAAGAAGCGGCGCCTCAAACGTATGTCCGTAGCGACGTTCCCAACTAGACTTCCCTTCCTCAGGTATCCTTGCACTGTAGCAAAGACAAAAATATCTGACGGCATGCGTCCAATATGGTGGTGGGAGACCGGCCTGCATGAGCAGCGCTCGGGTCCCCATCTGTACTACGCCGTTCACACGCTCGGCAACAGCGTTTTGTTTCTTATGTCCTGGGACGGTAGGATCATGGGCAATCTTGAGCTCGTAACATGCCCTTGCAAGCTCACGTGCACCATCTGTGTAACAATACTATAACTTCTCTCCCGGGGCCTTACTAGAAAAGTTACAAATGTGAACCGCAGACTTGTCGTGCACACCCTGAGCGGCGAGGAAATCAGTTGCTCGGTCGCGAAAAGTCACGCACGCGGTCTCTTCGTGGAGCCCCCGCGAGAGTTCATCCATCGCAAACCAATGATCCATCGCCGTCAGGTGTCCAAACGAAGTGGGGTTAGCGTATGGGCGGGAAACCTTCAGCCCTTCGTTGCGCGCTTTGCGCTGCTGTCGTCTGATAGCTTTGGTCCAATTGCAGACTGAGCAATATGGATTCTTGGGAGCATGAGTTAGAATATGCGGCAGGGAGGCCGCGGCCTTCTTGAGCCGCTCGGCAAGGGGCCCCGACACCTCAACCTCTGCATCGTCTGGGTCTGGTTCTGACGGTGCGTCGATGTCGACCGGGTCGACGCCGTCAGCGTCTCCAACTTCGCCCTCCTCGGGCCCCGGGGCCGCGCCGCACGCATTGGAGTCCAACCCTTGATCCATGTCGTAGGGGAGGTATCCTGAGACCCCGTGCCAGCAAGGGCTCTTATATATGCGGCTGCGCAGGCCACGGCTTTGCCGGGCTGCTCGTCGGTCTGACCAACGGCTTGGCCGTGGCAGGGCGAAGCCGAGAGACATTTGGAGGCAGCAATGCCGGTCGGTGTCCGACTCCGACCGCTTTCGCTAGCCTTACGAGGCGAATAATAAAAACAAAAAAAAAAGATGGCATCCGCAGAGTCTAATGAGGGCGGAGAGACGGGCGCGAGCTCAGTCGGCCGTCCGTCAACGTAGCTGCGGTTGCCAATCAACTCATGCGCATGAAAGTCTATGGTTACGCGAGTCTGGACAGCATGGGGCGGAGGGCCTCCCGCTGATTCCACATTGTCCAGACATGCCTTGGCGCCTGGCGTCACGCAACACCACCGCTCGGGAGGTTCACCCTCCCCAGCGGCAACCGCGCGCATCCACTGACCCAGCGCCTCTTTGCCTGAAGGGGTCAAGTGTGGAATCTTGCCCTCAACGATCAGGTCCACTCTTTGCCCGTTGGGCAATAATAGGCAGGGCCTTCGGCCGGCTGGCCAGAAGAAGCTAAAACCGTGATCCATGCACCGCTCTCCTACCGAGATCGCGCGCGGGGTCTCCGGCATGGCCAAAACGTTAAAACAACCACCCTTAAATCCCACCAGCCCTTTGGGCGTGAGTGGTTTAGCGAGCTCTCTCTGTTCTCAACCCTCCTTTTTCCCCTTCGGAGAAGGGTTTACCCCTCCCCCATGCCGCCTCCCCCTGGACCTGGAGAGGGGGTTTCGCGGGTGGTTGGAGGGGTCTTTTTCGACTCCTGGGATGGCTAAAAAACGACGACCCTCACGAGGATTCTGGCCCCGACGGGGGGGGGGGGGGGAGATAAGCCCCTCTGCTCTTCTTTGACGCCAAAATCATTGATTGTACTACGGTTTTGGCCCCATTTTGGCCTCCTGAGGGGGCCGCGCTCATCTTCCTTCATAGCAAAATCATTGATTTTACAAGGTTTTGGGCTCATTTTGTTCTCTCAGGGGGCAGCTCTCATTTGCGCTTCTGAGGAAGTCGCCAGAGGCCCCAAGATGGCCCCAAGAGGCCCCCAGGAGGCTCCCAAGAGGCTTCCAAGAGGCCCCCAAGAGGCCCCCAAGCGGCCCCAAGAGGCCCCAAGAGGCCCCCAAGAGGCCCCCAAGAGGCCCCCAAGAGCCCCAAGAGGCTCCCCAGAGGCGCCCAAGAGGCCCCCAAGAGGCCCCAAGAGGCTCCAAGAGGCCCCCAAGAGGCCCCACGAGGAGCCCGAACGACCCACACCAGGGCGAGGGGCCCGAACGACTCGCACCACGAAGAGCCCGAACGACTCACACCACAAGGAGGAGCCCGAACGACTCACACCAGGACGAGGCGCCCGAACGACTCACACCACGAGGAGCCCGAACGACTCACACCACGACGCGGGCCTCGAACGACTCACACCACGAGGGGCCCGAACGACTCACACCAGGAGGAGGAGCCCGAACGACTCGCACCAGGACGAAGGGCCCGAACAACTCTCACCACGAGAAGCCCGAACGACTCACGCCAGGACGAAGAGCCCGAACGACTCAAACCACGACGAAGAGCCCGAACGACTCACACCAGGAAGAAGGGCCCGAACGACTCACACCAGGACGAGAGGCCCGGAGATATGCGGGGGCAGGCGGAAACACGCCTGAAAAAACACGACTGTCGGCATGCTTCGCAAGAGTTACTGTTTTGAGATGGGCTGGCGGGGATACGCGAAGCGTGAAGCATTTAAGGCATGCGATGCTAACTGAACCGAGGGCTTTTGATTCTCCCCCGGCAGTATTCAGAGTGACCGATTGCGGAAGCTTTCGAATCAGTCTCATTGCACCTGCACTCTTAATCTACTTTTCCGCTATGAGGTTATACCCACACCCTGTATCAACTATAAAGCTCAGCGCTCCAAGATGCGCAGCGTCTTTGTCTGTGCATCCCGCAGCGGCTGTGCCGCGTGGGCCCTCTTCCCCCTCCTCAGCCCTCAACCAAAGGTGCCAAGCGTCATCATGTAGGTCTGACGCCCTGATCAGGGCCTCCGCCGCAGACGCTCTCGACTGAGTAGACATCTGTCGGCGCATTTCTCTTGGGAGCCTCCACCTGTCTTTGTCGCTCGAGGGCAGCTCTTTTAGGTCGTGGCGACGCGCCTTCCTGCAATCGATGGCGGGCCCCGCAGTCGAGGGATGAAATCGGGCGCGGAATTTGCGCCGACCCTCTGTCTGAGATCGAGTGCAACTTTTTTCTAGGGGGTCGCTCCAATACATCTCGACGGCGCCCCGAGGAAGAGGGCGCAG
Source organism: Prorocentrum cordatum (assembly GCA_963575745.1). NCBI lineage: Eukaryota > Dinophyceae > Prorocentrales > Prorocentraceae > Prorocentrum > Prorocentrum cordatum. Next base: position 698,493 of record CAUYUJ010015726.1, read on the forward strand.
GAAATTTGCAAGAATATTTGCAAGATTCTCAACTTGCTCCCTGCACTCGTGGTGAAACTCTCCATCGGGGGGGTTCCTATCAACTCCTCCGCTCGTATTTATAGAAGCCTTTGGGACATGAGGGCCGGCCTGCTTCTGCCCAGGAAGGCCCCGAACTATCGGGGCAGGGCGCGCTGCGGCGCCCATGCTGACATGGTCAGTGGACACGTTCCTACCCCCCCGCTTTCGGTTTGACCGACGCGGGCGTCGCCGCGTCCGTCGGGCGAGGAGGGTAAGAAAGAGTGCCCTTCACAAAATTATTCCAATCAGTCTCCCAGCACTGGCGGCTGGGCCGCCAGTGCGAAGCCAATGTCACGGATGGTTGGGCGTGGTCTTAGCGAACCAACACTCCTTGCCGCGCGTGCATTTGCTTGTTTCCTTGAAAGAGCGACAAGTCATGTCTTTACCTTTGCCTCTGCCTTTGTTCTTGTCTCCGTCTTTTCCGCGCTTCTCTGAACTGTCGCTGGAGGCCCTGGGGCCACCATCGCCCGTTGATGAGGAAACGTTGGCAGCAGCGGCATTGGCTTGTTTAGCTGTACGCTCGTATCCCAGAGTCTGTCCCGCGCCAAGCTTCGCGTGTTCGTACTTATCGCGCATGAGCTTCTCTGCATCGGTCAAGGCCCTGTGTTGCCTGGCGCAGCCGTCTTGAGGTCCACGGCAATTCTTGGGGCCCCGTGAATAAGCATAACACGGCAGCGTGCTCTCTTTTCCGCGCGAACGGTTGGATTGGCTCCTGTTCCGTTGTTGCGCTCCTTTTCCACGGCCACCCGTCGGAATCTGTGATCGGCTCTGCGCCTTTCGGCCTCGGCTGTCGGGTTTCTCAGATCTCTCTCTGGGATTCTTGTTCTGAGCCGGAGCAACATTCGACTTGGTTCCCGCAGCCGGCTGAGCCGGCGCGGCAGCTTTGGGCTTCTTATGATTAAACGGGCATCCCTGACCTGCATTCGGGCAGGTCTGGCCCTTGCGTGCAAACTTGCACGTCGTCTCGCCCTTGGTCGCTCCGCTCTTCATAATGTCCGTGGATTTCCCTAGACGAGCCGCTACTTCTGCCGCGGCGGCTTTGCCGTTGGGGCCTCGGCGGTTGCCATTGCCGTTGCCCCCGCCACCGCCCAGCCGCGCCTGTCGAGCGCGTTGGTTCAGAGCGCCCTCATGCATACTGATGTTCCATTCTTCCTTGTCGCGCAACATCATTGCTGCTTCAATCCGAGATATGAGCCATTCGCGAGACCTTACGCCCTCTCCTAACTTATCTCTGGACAAGCCGTAAATCTGGCAAACAAAATCTATCTTCTTACGCTTCCTGCATTGCTGGACGAGGCGCGCGTGGATCGAAGCTCGCATCTCATCAGATGGAGGTCGGACGCCGTAAAGCTGTTGATAAACGTCTGTCCATTCATTATAGAAGCGATATAAATCAGCATCGGGACGATTGGGGTCGATGACTACCTTAGAGATACCACGCGAAATGCGATGTTGACCTAACTCCGATCTGACGGAACACCAATCGCAAATGGCTCGTATCATCTCGCGCCCCGTTAAGAGCCTCTGATCATTCTGAGCGCCATACTCCATTCGACTGATCTGTTGAAGGAAATGCATGTGATGAGTGGACAGACTGCGATTCCTGCGCAATTTGTTGAACTTCTCAATCAAGTTTGTGGCGATCACGATGCCAGTGCGTTGGAGGCGGCCTGGATTTCTGAGCTGTTCGTTATCCACGGCGGGGCCCATAGCTTCCACGATCCAATGATGTGCTGATTGAAACACAGGAGACGATCCAGCAATAGCTCGGACTGCATGCATCTGCCACTCCCGTATGTTCGTAACATCAGGAATGTCCATCAGATCAACCTCCTGATTGTTTCCAACCTGTCTCCACTGGTCCAGAGGGGTACTCTCATCAAGGCCCCCCGGGTCACGTGGCCCGCCTGGGCCCTGAGGTCCGCCGCGACCACCTCCGCCGCCTAGGGGTCCAGGACCCCCCGGACTCCCTGGCGGCGGCTTCTCTGGCCGGTCGCGAATAGCGTTATTTAGTGCCGGCAAAATCTCAGTGCATGGCGCGGTGCTACTGTCATCCCCATCTTTGTCTCGCCCTGCCCCGCCAGGCGGCGTAGCCGCTGGCGCGTGATCTTTGTTTCCACCAGACGGCTTGGCCGTTGGCGGTTTCGCAGGTCCGTCCTTAGTGAACGGGTGATAGTTAACAAAGGTCTTGTCATCGGTGGCACCTGAAATCCGCGCCGATAGGTAAACCATTATCGGAGGTACCAGGCTTGGCCGGCCCTTCGATTGCAGGGCCAGGAACAATATAACGGGGACGCATGACAGGCCCCACGGGCGTTTCCTGCGAAAGCAGAAGCATGTCGAATAGACTAAACTTGGGCAATTTATCCAATTCCTTCCCAACATATGGAAAGGACTCCATTCCCATGGATTTAGTCATCTCTCTCGTTATTTCGATCATGGCCGCTTCTCGGTTGGTAGACGGCAACGAATATTGCACGTTTTGCTCTTTCCCTTTCAAGGACTCGGTGATGATAGCTTTGAGCTCCATCACCTCTTTCTCTGATGCTACTGCGCGTGCCAGAGCCTCACCCTTCTCTCGAATGTTGGCGACTGACCTTTCTGAGCTTAATCTGATCTGCCCCTCAGCTTACTCCTTCATCCGCTGAACGTCAAGTCTATCAGCGCCACATTCGTCAAGAAGCTTTTGCTGTTGGGCCCGAAAGTTATGATCAGCACTGCGTCTTTGCCATTGCTCATCCCACTTCTCCTGTCCTGCCGGCAAGCTCTTTCGTTGAGCACATGTAAAACATCGTCTGGCGCTCGCATTGAAGTGGTCTTTGCAGCTCGGCAGTCCACGAGCGGCGCATTCTCCAACTTTCGGATTAAAGCAAATCGAGCAACTCTCTTCATCAGCCCATCTCGCGGGCTGCGGCTGCGGCGCAGCCCTCGCTTGCAGCATTGGCGGCTTCCCGCCCCCCATTGTTGTCGAGCCCGGCTGAGCCTGCGATGGCGTTGCGCCGGGCGGCTGGGCCGCCGGCGACGGTCGTCTGCTCGCCCCAGCCGGCTTAGCCGGTGGACACGTATTGTCGCCTAACTGCATGCGTTGAAGAGATGCTCCGGCGTTTTCATGTAACTTGAGCTCTTCTCGGTATTGATTATTCTGATCAACCATCGTCGCAGCTATAATCTGGGCATTGGCCACTTCCAGCCTGCTCCTGTTTTCCTTGTTCTGCCCGGGCTGTAGCGGCCATCTCTCCTTCTATTCTCGCCGCCGCAACAGCGGCGGGTGCGGTCTTGGCATCAACAGACTGACTGTTCGCCGTCACTGCGGCCTGTCGTCCGGAGGATATCGCCTCAGCATTTCTGTTCTCGGCTTCTTCTGCCGCGCGCTGCTGGGCAACCGCGGTTTGATGGGACATATGTTCCACCAGCTCTTGTTCCCGCTTTCTGGCAGCTTGGGCCAGGGCGAGTCTTTCAGCCTCAAACTTCTTCCGAACGTCCTCAATAACTGCATTTATTTCTTCTCGGCCCAGTCGGGCCCGCTCGGCCCCCTGGGCTTCGCGGGCCAGAATTTATTGCTGAGTCTTGGCCTCGACAAATCTAGCCTGATCCTGCGCAGCTTGGATGAGAAGGTACGAGCAATTATGCTCTTCCATCTGGATGCAATCCTCACACAACCATTGATTGCCACAGTTGGGGCACGCATCAGAGCAACTTCCACGCACTGGGCGCTTACAGGGTCCATTCTGTCTGTGGGCTTTCCCCGGGCGTCTGCTTTCCGCCTGGGGCGGGCAGTTGGGGCCCCGGTTCCAGCATGTCTCGCGCGTGGATATTGCACTGTTGCTCCTCGAAGTGGATCGGGCGCCAGATCGCGGCATCTTGGGCCTTCCCCTGCTCGTAGCAGACGATCTAGGACGGGCGCGCGTGCTCTCTGGCGGCCTGGTCGCCTCTCGAAGCTCCTCATCCCTTTCGTCTTGTCTGATCAACTCATCTAGCGAAGCCGGGGGGGGGGCATTTCATCATCCTCAACTACAGCGGGTATTTATGGTTGCCAATCGCCTGTGGCGACGGCAGTTCGACACAACCCTTCCTGAAACGGGGAATCATTCAAGTCGTAATCTTCATTCCTGTGCTTCTTGAGTTGAGGAGCGGAAATTCGTCCTGTGATCTCCCGATCGTGCTTCGCATGCGTCTGATGCCCCATTTCAACCTCGACCGCCTGGGGCGGCAGGTCGCTTACCTCGGTATCTGAGTCTGGTTATGCAAACGCTTTCCCAAGGGCTTCCACATGATCGTAGTCAATTGTCTCCTGCCCAGGGGACGACCAATTATCGATGACAAGTCTCGGCTCAACGATACTTGATAATTAGCGTATTCAATGTCTTCACCATCAAACTGTTCGTCGCTATCTTGGCCGGTTTGCCGATTTGTCCGTTCAAGGCTATCGGGATGGGTTGAGTCCCTTGAATGTCCCCCCATCCGTCTGGGACGGCGGGGTACACGCCATTGGACCCATCAGCCTCTCGCGACCCACTGGCTTGGCCAGCGGCCGGCACAATAGTCCGCATGGCAATCGGGCTGGGACGTATTGTATCCGAGGATTCGGCAACCCAAGACGAAAAAGCTCCTCGTATGACCGCCATCCCACCTCGTCGGGTCTGGGGTCTGTTCGCAGTCACCGATCGGAATTCGAGAGGGAGAATCATCTACTGACAAATATATAATTTCTCCCCTACTCCTTCCGCGAGGAATCCGAGTGGTATTAGAAGAAGAGGGAAGGCGGCCCCTCCCCGGGCCGCTGTCCTGTAGTTCTTGCCCGTCACGTTGTACAAGTTGCGATCCAACGGGCAATTCGGCTGTCTCATCATAGATCATCCCTGTCGCGACTTGGTCGCGGGTTTCGGCTGATAACCCGTCTTTCCTCTGAGAATCGGGGTAAGATGTCAAAGGAGTTAAGGTATCATGTTGACTCTGCTCAGAGGTAGAAGATACGGGATGAGACATCGATGAAACTACAAGTGAGCCGTTAAGCAACTGCACTCAAGTATAGGAAGGGAGGAGGTCCGGCCGGCCGACGACCGACGACGCGCGGCGGCCGAGGGCTGGCGCGCTCCTTTTCTCGCTTGAATACAATATAGCTGCGGGATGGTACCGCAGGAACGTCAAGGTGTGGCAAGGCAGGCAGCAGAAGAGGCAGGTGCAGAATGAGGCGGGGAGGAACATATTTACTCCTTTTACTCCTCGTCCACACCCTCCCTCCTCCTGCCACCTTCCTCGCCCAGAAGGTTGCCTGGGGCTGCAGTGTGTTTTGTCCTCCGCCTGGCAGGTCGGCATGTGGCGGGTTCCAGAAGCCCTCAACCCAAACATGTTGGTCCCCCCCTGGCGGAGCCACCCTCATCACGCATCGGTCGGCCCTCCCAGAACACAACACAACGCAGCAAAAGTACATCGACTCTTGAAATAGGAAGGCGCTTGAAGATGATTCGGATCTTGGCTGGGAATCCGAAAATACCTACTTTCAACGACCGGCGTGTATACTTCCACCAACTTCCGCCGACCTTCCGCCGCGGAAAAGGCGCCAACTCTTTCGGTCCTTCCGAAGGCGAGGTCCTTGTCTGGAGCCCGCTGTGCAACTATGCCGCCCAAGCTGTTATTGAAGATTCTGGTCTCCAGTCCTGTGGGCCCTTCGGGGGCCCAGACGGCGCCATGGTTCTCGACGTTCCATCCCGACGCGTCGATCCGATCCATCTCCATCCTCCTCCAGCAAGAAAAACGGCATGGACAAAACTTCTCGAAGGGAAAACACTGCAACTGCATGAACACAACATTTCGGAGCTCCTCTTGGCGTTCTCAGGGAGAACAACTGGCATGAAAATACACGTTGAAAACACACTTTTCGAAGGATAAACACTGCAACTGCACGAACTCAACATTTCGGAACTCCGCGTGGCGTTCTCGGATCGGCGCTGGGCCCCCTAGCGGCGCCTCCGGCGCCGCCCCTGGCACGCTCTGCGCGCCAGAGACGGGTGTCCAGCGCAGAACCAAAAAACCCGCGTGGACATTCGACCGTTTTTGTTTACGCTGTTAGGTCTTCGATCCTCCTAATCAAGCTCCTTCTCCATCTACATGTGCACACAACGAAATATATCCTCCACCTTCACTGATACCGTTCGCGGCTGTTCTGCCATATCTTCCGCGTACGCACGACTTCTCACACGCAAGATCTCCCCAAAGTGGTTGTATAATGAGTGCTTCGATCGAAACGTCCTCGGAATCCTCATCCTCCTCTTCCTTTTCCTCCTCTTTTCCTTCCCTTGTCTCCTCCTCCTCCTCTTCCTCCTCCTCTTCCTCCTCCTCCTCCTCCTCCTCCTCCTCCTCCTCCTACTTCTCCTCCTCCTCCTCCCCCCATCCCTTCCCTCCTCCTCCCCCCATCCCTTCCCTCCTCATCTGTCCCCTCTCTTCCCTCTCCTCCCTCCCCTCCTTCTCCTCCTCCCCAACCCCGAGAAGCCGAGCGACTGGAGGAGGGAAAAAGGGAGGAGGGAGAGATGGGGGGAGGGACGGATGAGAAGGAGGGAGGATGGAAAGAGAAAGGAGCGGGGAGAAGGGAAAGGGGGGGAGGAGGGGACGAGGGAGGGAGGAGGGAGGAGGAAGGGGACCGATAGGAGGGAGGGGGGAAAGACTCTGGAGACTCTGGCTGCGAAGCCGCAACTGAATCATGAACGGTACACGCAGGCATGTGGGAGCAAGCGTGCAGCGCGTACACACCAAACAATCAATGCACAGGTGAAGGAGGGGGCGCCTGCACGAACGGCTCCATAATGTGGCTGAATACGAGCGGCGGACGTCGCTCCCCCGTCTTGGGGTGAAGTCCCCGCTTGGCCACGCCGAGCGTGTGCCCCGCTCTCCCGTCCCATGCCCACTCCCGCCCCCGTTTCCGCCACGCCCTTGGGACGGACACGGGTGAGGCTGACCGAGAGGCGACTTGGGCGAACGGCGTGCGCCGTGCACACAGACACACACACACACACAGACACAGACACAGACACAGACACACACACACACACACACACACACACACACACACACACACACGGCCGGCACCGATCCATGCTCGGGGGGCGAGAGAAATCAGAGAGGACGGAGTAGATGCCTGTCGCCAGCAGGCCTGGCAGACGACTCAGTCGAATAAGAGCATTACCGAACTATGGTCGGTCGGCTTGCGCTTCCACTTCTGACGAACGACCCTCTCGACCGCACGACGGACGACAATACTGGTAATGAATGTGTGCGCTGTAGCCACACTGGCCAAGCCAACCATCTCCCAGGCAGCAGTCTTAGTACACACGTCGGCCCACAGATTCCCGAACAAATCGTCGGGCGGTTCGTTTGCGAATCACACGGCTTCCAACCCATCCTCAAAACTTCGGTGGCCATCCGTCCGGGCAAACTCGGGCAACGCTTCATCACCCTGAAACGAATTTTGCATCTGGCACCACACTGAGGCGTGAGGCGCGCGAGCACGGGCGCGGGGGCCTACCCGATGGCCCGTGACAACAATCGTGGGTCACGCCGCCACTTCGATATTACAGAGAACGCCGATCCGTGCGGACCGACGAACAGTCTGCGCGGGGCTGTCCGCGGGCCTCTTCCGCAGCAGACGAAACAACTGTGGCGGACCCCTGTGCCACACCAGGAACACATTCTTCCGCAAGACGATTACGATCAAGACGTCCGCCGCCCCTCCTGTCGGATTTTGACCGTGATATTTTCGAGTCCGCGTGGGGCAAATGGTGGGGAGGAGGGGAACCTGCTTCAGCAGCTCCGAAATTGCCAAGGGCCTGGGCCCACCCAGCCGACGAACCCGTCACGCGTGCCGTCGCACACGAGCTCGCACAGGCCCCCAACCCAGAAGAATGCGCATCGCGGGCCAGCTGGGGGGCAGCAGCCGCCAAGGACCCAGTCGCCGCGGATGGCCCAACAGACCCGCTAACCAAGCTAAGCGATGCCCCCAACGCAGAGGAATGCACTTCTCTGGCCAGTCGGGGCGTACGCTACGAGGCCGTGGGCGACGATGGCGCCCCTGAAGGCATACTTCTTGTGGGCCGAGGGGTGTGACGACTAGGGGCTGAAACCCTGCCCCCTCGGCCCTGCGGCCCAGCGCTGGCGGAGGCGGAACCTCTCCAGCGGGCTAGGGCTCCGACGCGCGTGGCTTCCGGACTCGAATGCCAAGGGCTGCCGCTGCATCGATGTACTTCCCGCTTCGCCTCGAGCTGGTCCTCGGGAGGTGCTTTTCGAAGGGCCTTATCTGCAGCTGCGAACTCCTTCTGCTTCTCCTCGCAGCCTTCTCCTCCCAAGAGCTCCACGCCACTGCCCTCGCCATCTCCTGACTCTGTTGGGATCTGCTCACCGCCCCCGCCAGCGGCGCCAGGGGCGCCTGGGTCACCAACGCCAGGAGAAGCAGGAGGAGGGGCGGCCGCTCTGCGCCGCTCAACAGCTTCACTCTGGAGGCGCGAGAGCACAGCCAAGGCGTCCTTGGCCTCCTGGCTCTCCAGCGCGGCGTCGTCCAGCCCTGCACTGACTGCTTTGACTGGGTCGTCGAACTCGCTGGCATGCAGCTTGACCAACTTGGCCTCCCCCTCCTTGAGCTTCGCCAATTCGTCCTGGAGAGCAGCCGTGAGCTCGTCGAGCTCTTTGTCGAGGGCGGCCTGCTGCTCTTTGACCGCCTCGATATTCGCCTCCAGCTTCCCAGCTTTCTTGCACAGCACCTCCACACGCCAGCGCTGCGCCAGGGCCGTTGGGTCGGGCCCAACCCAGCTATACCTTGGGGGGTAGCGCGGTGACACCGCATGCCTGGCAAGATCTGGACGGCCACCAAACATAAGTTGCCAGGCGCGCGTTGGTCTTCAGATGCTCATGCCAAGGCGCGGGCCAAGATGGAGGGAAGAAGCGGGACGTGCATGGGTATTGTGTGAGAGCTGGCGCTTGCAATTCTAATTGTGGATCGCCTGAAGCAGGCACTCTTTGAGTTCCCGATGCTTCTGCACCCCCTGGGATACTCCTGATGCCTCGGTTGGCCTCCAGCGGAGCCCCGGGCAACCGAACAAGAACGATGCATGGACGCCGCCATCGCTTCCGTCACCGCATGGTGCCAGCGGGGAGGGGCTGGCAAACATATGTTTGCCGGCCCCCCCCGCGTGGTGCCAAACAAGGGCACCGATTTTTTGTCGGCCCCATTTTTTACAGGGTTGGCGAAAATCCGCGGTGACCGCCGGCTGGGGCTGGCAAACATATTTTTGCCGGCCCGACACCCCTGGCACCAGCGGAACGCCACAGGCACCGACACCGGCGAGCCCACTGCCGAACTTGACCCAACGGGGCGGTGAGTGGCATTTCATCTCGACGGTGCTTCCGAGATTCATGCGACGCCATCTGCCCCGGTATGTGCACCCCTGCCCCCTGCCCTCGTCGTCCTTTCCCCATCCCCCATCTCTCACTCCCCCCTCCAATTGCTCCTCCCTCATCCCACTCCTCACTTTTCCTCTTTTGATCTAAAACAATTTGTATCTGGGCCTTTTCGCACCAGCCTGGCGATGTCACCACGGCCCTCAATGTGGTGACGATTTGGTGCCCATCCTGTGGCCGCCTATATGATATCTATAACACCAAGGTAACGCCACTTTTAGCTGGGTTGGACCCGACCCAACCGGGCCGTGGGCGGTTTGCCCTCACTGGCCTTAGCGAGCTGGGCCGCCTATGCAGCCTGCGCGCTGGATGTACTGTGTCGAGCCCCTGCTTCGCCATGAACGCGACCACGCCCTTGTAAGTGATTGCGCCAGCGTCACCACTGCCAGCCGACGCCGCGGGCTGGCGGGCGCCGCCCCTCGGGGCGCCGCTGCCTCCTGCAGGCTGCTGGGGCTGCTGGGGCCGGGAGCCGACCCAAGGCGGGGTCTTGGGTGCTGGGTCCCCTTTGAGCTCCGCGCTCTGGACGCGCAGCTCATGCAAGAGGCGCATCTGCGGAGGCCCCTTAGCCCAGGCCCCCCCGCGGTGGAGTGGGCCCCGCGCCACGCGCCCGAGCCGAGAACGGGGGAGCCTGAGCCTTGGTTGCGGCCTGCCGCGCCGCATTGACCACTTTCTGAGGTGCTGGCTCGTCACACGGCCTGCATTTGACCCGCGACGCCCCAGTGTCCCAGCAGCCGCAGCCACACCCCCAACAGGGGGTCTCCGCGCCTGGCAAGACATCGGGCGATGGAACCATCGGCCGCCTTCGGAGAGGGCGGCAGATGCGAGCGTGAATGCAACTGTCGATTGGCCCGCAAGCACGAGCCGCTCTGCCATACGCGCTTGCAAGCACAGGGGCCCCAACGCGCCTGTGCCAGAACGGCTCAAACGATGGGGAGGAGTAAGCCGCACACGGTGGGGAGGAGGGACGGAGAGAAGAGGGGCGATGGAGAATGCATTGGCCTGCCTCCGATGGAGGTGATGTGAGGAAGGGGGGAATCGAGGAGGGGGGGCGAAGGCCGCGCGCGGTGGAAAAGGCCCTAAGGGTCCCAGCACAGACACCGAGGGAGGGAGTATCGAGGATCGAGGAGGATCGATGAGGAAGAGAACAGGGGAGGAGGACGACGACGATAATCGAACAGGATGGAGGATGGAGGATCGAGGAGAGCCCACCCTGTCCCACTCTCCTTGGCCAACAGCTCGACGGTGGAATCCCGCTGTGCCTGCCGCGTGAGGCAACCAGGCACGAGGAGGACGAGGAGGAGGACGAGGAGGACGAGGAGGAGGACGAAGAAGGGGACGAGAGGGGGGAGGAAACGGAGGACGAGAAGCAGAAAGAGGGCAAGGACGAGGAAGACGAGGAGAACAATGAAGATGATGATGATGATGATGATGATGATGATGATGATGATGATGATGATGATGATGATGATGATGATGATGATGATGATGATGATGATGATGATGATGATGATGCTGATGATGCTGATGCTGATGATGATGATGATGATGATGATGATGATGATGATGATGATGACGAGGAGGAGGAGGAGGAGGAGGAGGAGGAGGAGGAGGAGGGAGAGAGCTGCCCCTGCGCGTGCGCAGCACAGGGCGCGCGAGAAAAGGCGCGCGACGAGGTCCACCGTGAAAAGAGACGGAGGCGGCAGAGGCAGAGGAGGAGGAGGAGGAGGAGGAGGAGGAGGAATGACCATCAGTAGTGGGAAGGGGAGGGAGAAAAGGACAAAGAGGAGGCAGAGGGGTGTCCAAGGTCGAGGGTGGAGGCAGACCCCCGATGACGGCTTCCCATCTTGGACCGTTCTTATGACACCCCAGGGGGCCCCAAGTACAGCAAGGGCTCCTGGATGCCGAGCACTCCGAGCACTGCCCGAAGACCTTTCGTCGTGCTTGCTCCGCGATGCGAGCAAGTCTGGAGAAACCGTCTTCTTCCGTCCACGATTCCTGTCGTCCAGCCTGTCCCCCTCCCCCTCCGCCGCCAAACCCTCCACCCTGAGGGACCTCCGGAGGCCTATGAGCAGTCCACAACTGCAGAGAACGTCTAGAGGCTTCGGTCCACTGGAGGATCGAAGATGACTCAATGGGAACCATGGATTCCCCCCTGGGCGATGGCTGCGCGTCCGCCGAACTGCGTCCAGCCGTAACGAAAGAAACTCCGAGCCAATTAAGGGCCCGGAACCTCGAGCAACGAGAACTTCGAGCTTGACCCTTCCAGGGCCCGGCCTCCAGCGACAAGAGCCTCGCCGTGGACCCCTCCCCGACCCAAGTGTTCCGAGCTGCGACCAGCCACCTCCGAGACGAAGACGCCGTCGCCGTCGCCGTCGCCGGCGTCGGCGTCGGCGTCGTTGTCGTCGTCGCCATCGTCGTCGGCGTCGTCGTCGTCGTCGGCGTCGTCCACTCTTCCCAGCTGTGTCTGGCCGTGGCGGTGCGACCCTCCAATCGACGGCGTCGTCGTGGAGGCCTTCTGTTGGTTGGCGGCGCCCGTGGGGGAGTGGCCGCGAGGGGGGACGCCGATTAAGATTAGGTCGGGCATGTCCCTTAGAGGGGGATTTTGGATGCAAAACAGACTCACAAATACCTACAATTATCAACAACAATTAAACATCGTCCCCAGACTATTTTCTAACTATTTTTGAATATTCCTCCTGTAGAAGGACACGCCCGACTTAAGATTAAGAAGGCGGGGGGCCTCTTCTTAGAAGACCTCGGAGGTTTCTAATTGGGCGCTTGGGCGCGACTTATGGGGGGGGGCGGGGCGGTACATGGGGGAGGAGAAAGGAGCCCTTTTCGGGCCCCAGAAGTCCCCTTTGGGGTCCGACAGGGCCCCTTTCCGGGCCCTGGAGGGCCCCTTTTCGGCAGCCCTCGCTGCCCCACCCCCCCCATTCATCGCCCTCCCCGCTGCGCGCGGCCCAACCTCGGGAGGCGTCTGAAACGCCAGGCGGGCTCCCTAGAACCCCCTGCCTTCTCAGAAGCAGCCCCGCCTGCCTTCTCAGAGGGCCACCCCACCCGCGCCACGCCCCCCCTCGGGCGCCGCCGAGCATGGGCGAGCCGCGCCCAGCCCCGGCGACGAATCCCTCCGAGACGGAGACGCCGTCGCGCCTTGGAGCCCCTCCTAGACGAAGGCGCTGTCGCTCCTCGTCCTCCTCTTCTACACCACCTCCTCCTCCTCCTCTCCTCCTCCTCCCTCCCTCCTCTCCTCCTCCTCCTCCTCCTCCTCCTCTTTCCTCCTCCTCCTCCTCTCCTCCTCCTCCTCCTCCTCCTCCCCCCTCCTCCTCCTCCTCTTCTCCTCCTCCTCCTCCTCTCTCTCCTCCTCCTTCTCCTCCTCCCTCCTCCTCCTCCTCTCCTCCTCCTCCTCCTCCTCCTCCTCCTCCTCCTCCTCCTCCTCTCCTCTCCTCCTCCTCCTCCTCCTCCTCCTCCTCCTCCTCCTCCTCCTCCTCCTCCTCCTCCTCATCTTATAGGGCAACGAGCAGCGACAGACATGTCAAAAGCTCGGACGTCCGCGCGGAGTCCTCGCACCGGCGCCGGGGCCCCCCGGCAGCGGAGCCCGAGGGGGGACGGGAGGCCCGCGCTCGCGCGCAGCGCGGCGGCCTGGCTCAGCTCGGTTGCGTTCGCGGCGTTGGCGGCCGCCTGCCCCAGGGGCGCCGTCGTCCACCGCCGTCCGCCGCCCGCCGTCCGCCGCCGTCCGTCGGCCTCGTCCGTCGTCCAGAGTCGTCGTCCATCGTCGTCGCCGTCGTCCGTCACGTTCGTCGGCCGTCGTCCGTCGTCCTCCGCCGTCGTCTGCCGCCCGTTCTCAGTCGTCGTCTTCTGCCGCCCATCTTCTGTCTTCAATCTTTAGTCGTCGTCGCCGCTATCATTGCTTTCCCTCGCCGCCGTCGCTGCCGGAGTCGTCGTCTTCGTCGTCGCTGGCGTCGTCGCTGGCGTCGTCGTCCGTCGCGTCGTCCGTCGACATCGTGGTCCGTTGCCGTGCGTCGCCAGGACGGCCGGGATGGGGACAACAAGTGTGGGACAGGCTGTGGGACAGGCGACGATGTCCCAAAGGGACAACTTTCAGGGTGACACCGACACCGACTCATGTCACATAACATTGGCGAGATCTGTTGTTTGTCATCGTCCCCGATCGTGCCGAAATGAAGCAGGACAACTTTTGAAGAGGCTGAATTTCGACGCGCCCCGCGCCAGGAAACGGACAAGGAGGGCCATCCCATGTCCCATGTTTGAAGCAAAAGAACGGATGAACGTAGAATATCAGCGCGTGGGCCTGAAACCGTTTCTGTGTGAAAAAAGTGTGGAGTCACCCCATATGTGGAGCCCATTGTTTGAGGAGCATATGGAACCTTACGTCCTAACCCACTTCCAAGCCCATGTCCAAACCCCCGAAACCCACGTCCAACCCCGCGTATAAATCCACGCCCGACCCCACGTCCAAACTCAAATGAATCCCACCAGCCCTCTGGGCGTAGGTGGTCTAGAGCAGATCCTCTTCCACCCCTCCCTCTTCCCCCTTGGGGAGGGGTTTACCCCTCCCCCTACCCCCTCCCCTGGACCTGGACGGGGGGGGCCGCGGGTAGTTAGAGCGTCCAAGATGGCCCAAGACGGCTCCAAGAGCGCCTCAGAGAACCCAAGATGAGCTCCAAGATGGCTCAAGATAGCGCAAGATCGCTCACGATGGCTCCTAAGATGGTTCCAAGAAGCCCAAAGACGGCCCCAAGATAACTCCAAGTGGCCAAACAGCTCCCCAAGGAGGCCCCGAAGAGGCCAAAATCGTCCCAAAACCTAAGGAAAATCAATGATTTTTGCTTTCTCGCCTTTTCGCTTCCGATGGCCATCCGAGGCCTGGAGATGGCTCCAAGATGGCCCAAGAGGGCCCCAAGAGAGCCCCAAAAGAGCCCCAAGACGGCCCCAAGAGCGCCCAAGAGCACTCCAAGAGCGTTCCAAGAGGGGTCCAAGAGGCGATTTTAGGGGCTTCCGAGGGGGGGCGCTAATTAAACCCCCCCTCTTGTTTGATCGACTCCCTCCAAGATGGCCCCAAAAGCGCCCCGAAGGCTCCCCAGAGCGCCTCAAGAGGGTCCCAAGAGGCGCCCAAGATGCCCCAAGGCGCCCAAAAAGCCCTCCAAGAGGCCCTCAAAAGACCCCCAAGAAGCTCCTTCCCCTCCTCCTCCTCCTCCTCCGATTCTTCCTCCTTCTCCGTCCTCCTCCTCCTCCTCCTCCTCCTCCTCTTCCCCCTCCTCCTCCTCCTCCTCCTCCGACGACGACGACGACGACTCCTCTTCCATCCTCCCCCTCTCGGGGTCTGTGACAGCTTCCCCCGCCCTTTGTTATTCTGCATGCTCCCCGACTTCCCTGATCACCTCAACTCCCCTGAGCATCGTTTCTGGATGGGCTGGTGGGGATACGCGAAGCGTCAACAATTTTTACATCCAATACGTTTCGGTACCCAAGGCCAAACGCGGAATTAATCTGTAAATGGGTCAATGGGGGACCCTACATGCAAGTACTGTTTCGGAAACAACTTTCACTTTCGACGACAACCGAACATTTGCTCCAAACGCTGGAGGCCTGGTCTTCACGAGCGGCAATCATACGTGCACATATCCGTGCCCTCGCGGTCTGGATACCGCAGCGCGATCGCACGGGCGCGCGATCCACTCGATGCGTTTGTTTATTGGGGACTCGCGCAGGCCCGCTCTGTATTCATTGGGCCGCATCCGAGGAGCCTGGACAGCAATGGAATCGTAATCAGATTCAGAGGTGAGGCAAACCAGTGAGGTGCAACGATAGGGGGGGCTGGCATAGTGGCATAAGGGCCAGGGGAAACATCGATCTGTAATCGACGATACATCGCCGATAGATCGGCGATGGGCCAACAATAGTGAGTCCGCACGTTCCTAGGCAGGTCGGGGCTATCGGGCCCTTCTCGGCGATCAATGGGCGATTGGGGATCAATGCATCCTCGCCTATGCCTATCCCTCCCTATCGTTGCCCCTGAGAGGTGAGGCAAAAAAGCACGCAAACCTTGAAAACGCGGGGGCCCACGCCCCAAGATTCCTCATCCTCCATGCGCCCTCAGCACCTGGAGACCGCCATCTTGGCCCACTGTGCAAGACCGTCGGCGGCGACTCCCCTCCCCAGCCGCAGCCAAGGAAGCCGTGGATATGGGTATGCCCAGAACTCCGACGTCGAATTCTTTCACCACACGGACTCCCCTAGAAAAGTGGACCCTTTCCCCAAGACCAGCTTTTCATCCCGAACCGCCTTTTGACGGACCCATGGCACGGTGAGGGCCCCTGGAGGCGCAAAACTGGCAACAAAACATTCCGTCGCGATTATTCCACGACGCGAGCACGGAGAAAGCCCTTCTGGACGGTCTTCGTGAGAACCGTCAAGCGCTGACAAGCCCGATCAAGATGCCCTTGCGCCAGATCAGTCCGGACTTTCACCCTGGGGTCCAAGCGGATGATCGTAAGCCAGATCAAGCTGGTGTTTGATCACGGGTATACTGGCGCCGATGCTGAACTGAACCTCCCAGGAGTTACATCCTGGGTTCCCCACCCGCGAGAGCTCGGCTGCCCTCCCCGCGGGGGCCTGTGGCGGCGCGCACAAGGGGGTGGGGGGAGGGGGGGAGGCCTCTTAGAAGGAGGCTGCTTCTTAGAAGGCGCTTGCCTTGCATCTACAGAGAAGGGCCGCACCTTTTGAGAAGCAGGAGTGCTTCTAAGAAGCCTGTCCCCCTCCCCCCTCCCCCATGCGCGTGGCCGAGGTAAAAAGCCAGCAGGCCTGCAAAACGCAGGGGCTCACGCCCAAAATTCCTCATCCTCCACGCGCCCTCAGAACCTGGAGGCCGCCACCTCGGCCCACTGTGCAAGACCGCCGGCGGCGGCTCCGCTCCCCAGCCGCAGGCAGGGAAGCGCGTGGCCAAAGCCTGGTGGTCGTGGGCGCGCACGGCGGCGCTCTGCACGAACGAGGGCGGCACGACGGCCGCCTTCGCGGCTGGCCTCTTGGCGGCCTGGCCGCTCTGGACGAGGGCCTCGGGCGGCCAAGGGCTGCGGTGGAATCCTGCTCCTCCTCTTCGCTCCTCCTCGCTCCTCCTAGCTCCCCCTCCTCCTCCTCCTCCACCTCCTCCTCCTGATCCTCATCATCATATTCATCCTCCTCCACCTCCTCCTCCTCCTCATCCTCATCATCATCTTCATCCTCCTCCTCCTCCTCCTCGCTCTTCGCTCATCCTCTTCCTCCTCGTTCATCCTCGCCCCCCCACCGTCCTCCTCCTCCTCCTCCTGGTGCTTGTCCTCCTCCTTCTCCTCCTCCTCCTCCTCCTCCTCCTCCTCCTCGTTCCTCGCTTCTTCTCCTCGCTTCTCCTCCTCCTCCTCCTCCTCCTCCTCCTCCTCCTCCTCCTCCTCCTCCTCCTCCTCCTCCTCCTCCTCCTCCTCGCTCCTCCCCATGCTTCTCGCTTATCCTCGCTCCCCTCCGTCCTCCTCCTCCTCGTCCTTGCTCCTCACTCCTCCTCGTGCCTCTCGTTCATTCTTGCCCCCCCCCATCCTCTTCCTCCTCTTTTTCGTCCTCACTCCTCCTCCTCCTCCTCCTCCTCTCTCCTCCCTCCTCCTCCTCCTCCTCCTCCTCCTCCTCGCCCCCCCTCCTCTTGCTCCTGCTCCTCCTCCTACTGCTCCTGCTCCTACTCCTCACTCCTCCTCCTCCTCCTCCTCCCTCCTCCTCCTCCTCCTCCTCCTCCTCCTCTCCTCGTCCTCCTGTTCCTCCTCCTCCTCCTTCTCCTCCTTCTCCTCCTCCTCCTTCTCCCCTGACACCCCCGCGCCGCGAACAAACAAACTTCACGAGAGGATGTTTGTTTGACCGCTGTCTGCCTTCGGCGGCCCTTACAAGGCCCTAGGGCCGTCAACAAAACAGCTCGAGATGAAGAGTCCCTGGGAAGAGGTCCACCCCTGGGGAAAACCAACAGGTGCCGATACTGCTACTCCCCTGATTTCTCCCAGGGTGCGTTCAGACCAGAATTTCAGGGCGAATCCAGCCGTGGCGACGAGGGCCTCCCGGGAGGCCCACGACGGGGGAAACGAGGGACTGGTATCGGCATCGCTTCCTCTGATGGGGGGCCACGTTACGAAAAGAAAGCGACGCCGAATGCCCGCCTCGAGGCTCGAAGATCGAGTTGGATACGGAAAGCATGGGGACGAAAACCATCAGCAGTTCCTGCCCATCTTTAACCAGATTCTTTGTCGGCGTCTCCGCGGACGACGTCCATTCGAGACACGAGGTCGCCTGCCCAACAGCGGCCGCTGTCGGCTTCGGACAGCGGTTGCTGTTTGGTATCGTGCCTATTTACCCATACACATCTCGGGCGCCCAGACTCCCGATCTCTAGACATGACTGGCCCGAGACTGTTTGGGGACCGTCCTAGAGCCAGCGGGCGCGCACTCGCACACGTGCCGTGATGGGGCCTTCCTGAGCAAGGTGACCACTGTCACCCGCGGCTTTATGGGCACAGGCTTAAAACTGCCTTTTTCAATGCTGCTGCAGGCATGAGATGACGGCCGTGCCCCTCCTCGATGGCCTCCGGCGCTCCCCCCCCTTCGGTAGCATGCGCTGATCCGCACAACCTGTTATCACACTGGCTCCCTTGCTCGAGGCTGCCTGCGCGCTCCTGCCTGTAGCCTCCTTGTGCCTTCGTCCTCTGCCGCCGCCTTCTTCTCTTCCACCCGTCGCAGTGTGCACACGGACCAGCGCGGCTCATCGAACGCGTTAGCGTTTGATCTCTCTGCTGACCAGGAGGAGGAGGAGGAGGAGGAGGAGGAGGAGGAGGAGGAGGAGGAGGAGGAATAGCGGGGGGAGGAAGGGCAGGGGAAACGGTAGGAGGTCCGTGTACAGCGACCAGCAGGACGAGGAACAACGCCCCCCTCATGATGTGGTCGTGTGTAGAAGAACAAAGTGTACGGAGCAAATTCGGGTCATGCGGCGGGGCTATGGCACCGAGCTGAAGCCTTGAGCCAAAGTGGCTACGGACCGAGGAAGGGGTGTTCTTGGGGGGGGGGGGGGGGCGGGGGGGGGGGGAAGTATGGGGAGCGGGGGGGTCCGAAGGTTGTGACCCCCCCTCCCCGGGGAGCACTCCTCCTCATCCTCTTCTTCCTCCTCCTCCTCCTCCTCCTCCCTCCTCTCCTCCTCCTCCTCCTCCTCCTCCTCCTCCTCCTCCTCCTCGCGTTAGCGTTTGAATGACGTGGCGATCGCGACACGCAGTAACGATGGGGCCACCCCTGAGCTGGCCGCCCGAGCCGCCGACGCGAGGGCGGCCCCCATAAGCCCGGGGGGCGCAGGGCCAGCGCGGAGGCCACCTGGGAGATCGGACGGCTGTGCTGTGCCTTCGGGGCGGCCTCGTCCCTCCTCTTCGTCGTTGCCCTTTACGCGCCGAGCCCGCATCGAACCCATGCCGAGCCCGCGCCGATTCCGTGTCCGGTCCGCCTCGAAGCCACGCCGCACCCGCGTCGGATTCAAGAACATGCGACAGCTTCTAGGGCGGGCGAGGCCCCCCGAAGGTGCAGCGTGTCCACCGCTCCCCACCGCTCGGAAGAAGCAGGTAGAAACTCGAAGCAGGAGGGCGCTGGGGGCGAAGTGGATCTCCGCCCGCCCCCCGAAGAGGTCGGTCGGACGCAGGCTGGGGCGCTGGGTCGTGCTCTGTCAATCTCGTGAGGTCATGCGCCCTGAAGGTCCTCGGGGGCCGATGTCACCCTGGGGCCGAAAAAGGAACAAGACAAAATTACCCGTGGGGCCACAGGATGGCCTCGAAATGCCATGGCGCGACGCGTTTGCGCTTGCGCTCTCTGGCTTCGGCACGGTTCTTTCGAATGCGCTCAAGCTGCTCAGGCGTGAGCTGAGCGAGCGGAGGAGGAGGGGGAGGGGGGAAGACGACTAAGGTAGCCGAGCCAGGGGCGGGGCTGTCCGCTCCCAACTCTTGGGCGGCCTCCTCGTCCGCCTCGAGGTCGTAGGCCGACTCCTGCGGCCGAGGATCCTCTTGGGCCATGGACAGAGGGACCTGGGGAGGCATGGCGGGGGCACCAGGGACCAGGAGAGGGGCAAAGGCGGAAGAAGGGGAGTCAGGAGGGTCCCAACGCCACCTTTCAGGATCAACTTTACGTTTAACCCTGAGGCTGCCGGCATAGTCGGGAGGCTCCTAAAACTGCTCGTGGTCCGACCAAGGTACATGCAATTTGCGTATGACTGCATCGTGGAAATCCGTTGTGGCTGGTATCTCTGGAGGATCTTCTGCCTCCGAGTTAAATGCAGTGTTGATGGCATCCCACATGGCCGTTGCGATAGCACTGCACATGGACGGTGGGTGCGTCTTCTTGCAATTCGTTTTGAAAGTGCCGTCGTCAATCTTGCCTACAAGGGACAAGTGAACATTCTTCCCGTGGTTGCAGAAACCATTGTTTCGAGCTTTCAACAAACTGTAAAGTCGTGGTGGCCGTAGGGCGAGGATGCGCGTAGCACCTCTGCCGTGTTCCTTAGGATTCCCGTCGCGATGCATACACTGATCAAACTGGATAGTACTGACAAGCGGGCAGCTCTCCAAAGCACGCGTAGGCATCCGTGCATCCACTGGAAGCTGGAAGGCGCATGTGGGCGCCAGAGAGCTGGAGGCGGATGTTCTATCCACCCGCACGTGCCTGCTCGGATATGCTCCGCAAGCAGTTGGGCAATTGTAAACAGTATGAGATTGCCCGTACGTGCCTGCATGTGTTGCGCCTCCGTGCACCACGGCACTCCCCACATGTATGATTGTGCACGCACAGGGGGGGCCCCCGTCGTTCCAGCGAGCAGCGCTCCAAGTCTCGCATGGTGCCCCCCCCCCCCCCTGTAACCCAGACCCGATGGTGGCGGATATGCTCTGACCATTCTTGTATCGCGGCCTCCCGAGTCAGATCTCCCCAGATGTGATCTATTGCAATGTCCAAGGACCGTGTGGTGACCTGGATGTCAGATGTGGCCTGGAAGTCGGATAGATGCCATTGTATGTCGCCTTGTCGGCGCTGACCACAGAAGAGGTTCAATATGAATACTTCAAATCGTCGCAACCGGTACGACACAGCCATAGTAGATATGCCACAGTAGTCGTTAGGTCGGAAAATATAATACCGATCCTCGAACTGGGCCCGTGGTGGCTCTGACGCAGGGGCCCCGCGGGAGTCGTGCCAAGCACGAAGTAGGATCGGTAAGACCTCTATGGGGAACTCGTAGTGGGTCTCTTGCAGGACTTGGCGGGCCTCCGTCTCCGTGAGATGCGAGAAAACCCAAGCGGACTCCCAAAGACATTCCTTGGTGCCCAGGGTGGCAGGGTATGCCGTGCGCCAGCGCCCCAGACCGTCCTTCCTCCTCTTAGCGCACAGCATCCTATCCTCCTCAGTGGCCAGTACCGCCTCCTCATGCTCCAACTGCGGACCTCTGCACATGTACGCTAGACAACATCGAGCCGAGTCGTAGGCAAGATGATCGCGTAGCTGCCTTCTCGAGGCGAAGTCCGTGCAACAGGCCTGACATTCTGAGCTGCGTCCTAGAAATCGTTCAACCTGCGACACCATACGGAAGAGATTCTGAACGATATGCTGTCGTAGGGACCTGGGCTTGTAGAAATGCGACGCACACCAAGGGCATGTGAGATCTGGCTGTGGTATGACTTCTGCCTGTCGTAGTGGGTGATCGGGATCCGCGATGGGCAGCGGGAAGCCGCTAGGCTGTACGACTGAGAAAAACTTCTTTGCAGCTGCGTCTGCAAGAGCGGCGTTCGAGTCCGCTCGTGCCGATCCTGCTATGGCCTCCTTGAGAAGGCACTTCCATGCAGGGAAAGAAGACTGTACTCTTCGTTCCCAGGGCGCGAAGTCGTCGCGAGGGTCTGGTAGTTCTCGAAGCTGATTGCAGACTGCTCTGAGCCAGACCAAATCGTCCGTAACGTGGTGAAGCCAGGAGGTTTTGCCCTTAGGTCCCGAGTAGGCCCGATAGGCCGTGGTGAGTAAGCCCTTGATAGTGTCGGACCCAAAGAGGATGACCCTGCCCAGGAGACGTAATCTGTGGACGCGGAGTTGGTCTGACAGGTCGGACCTCTGGACCGTGGCAAGAACTGATCGATCCGCGGTAGCAGTGTCGTCACATTGTGGCATGCCACAAGCTGTCCGATATCTCCTAAGCATCGTATGCTTAAGTTTGTCGTGTGCACCACGTTCCAAATTACACCACGTGCCTGCGTTGAACAGCAAAGAGGAGGTAAGTAACGAGTCCACAAAACGCATCTTCATGATGAGGGCCTCGGGGCTCTTGGGGACCACTTTGAACACCTTCCTGCCCAAGACATTCGCAGAGGAGGTAGTGCCCGCGATGAGCCGCTTCGGGGCCCAGGCTGCCTCGTTCATCCAAGATGGTGCCCAAGTGGGGGTATTGCCTCACAGCGCTAAGACTCATGTGCCCCATGATGTGGTCCTCCCATTCCCACTTGCCTTGCATGTGCTTCCAAATCTTGAGCTGAGCCGCTCTGGCATGCTGCCCGTGAAATTGGAAGAGGATATCCGTCGTCCCAGGCTTGAAATTGAGGGGAAGACCTCTGGCCGCAAATGATGCTGCCACCGTGCCTGCAATCTGAGGCACACGCTCCAGCAGCTTGAGTGGTTCACCTATCATGGCAAACGAACCGTCGTCGAAAAAGAGCACATCTAAGGCGGGCTGCGTCTCGGCAGGTTCGTGCTCCATCATCTGTGCGAGAGAAGCTCCTGGCAGCGCAGGCACCTTAAATGCAAGATCCAAGTGCTGGAGTTGGTCCTTAGCTAGATGCATACATTCCGCCATGATAAAATTGAAAATGACATCTCCCAGATGCTGCCCCGGGACAGTCCCAATCATAGAAAAGGCGACCAAAGACGATCCTGGATAGTGAAACCAAGCTCCCTGGTAGGATGAGGCCACTAATTAGGGCCCCGAAGAGGAGGGGAGAGGGACGCCATTCGATAATTGAATGAGGAAGGCGCCCAAGTAGATTCTCATACTCTTTCAAGGAGCTCGCGAAGCAACGCCTCTCTCCAGTCCGACTGCCAATCACATGCATCCTCACACGGGTTGGCAGGCCCGATACAAAATCTCGGGGCTCGCGCTCAGCTTCATGGGGGGAGGCGCCTAAAAAAGATTAAAGTAGATTGGGATCAGAGAACCCGGGACAATCTCTGCTTGTTGCAGCGACCCGTGAGCAGCGATGGGGCGCCTCGCTGGCGAGCCAGGCTCGACCTGAGGGCGGCGCCCTGATGTTGACGGCCTCGTCCATGCCCTGCGGCAGACGAGGGAGGGGGGGGGGGGGGGGCGATGGAGGAGGGAGGGAGGGAGGAGGAGGAGGAGGGAGGAGGGAGGAGGGAGGAGAGGAGAGAGGAGGGAGGAGGAGGAGGGAGGAGAGGAGGAGGAGGGAGGAGGAGGGAGGAGGAGGAGGAGGAGGAGGAGTAGGAGCAGAGAGAGGAGGAGGAGCAGGAGGAGGAGGAGCAGGAGGAGGAGGAGGGGAGGGAGGGAGGGAGGGAGGGAGGGAGGGGAGGGGGGGAGGGCCACCGTCGGCTCGAAAGCAGCCTCTCCCAGGAACGCGATTCTTTATTCGCGGCGATAACGGGCGTTACTGGGGGGGGCCGCGGGGGGGCATGGCGCAACGCCCCCCCCCACGCCGTGCGGTTACGGTGCCACCGAAGCGTCCGTGCGCACCACGACGACGACGACGAACACGACGACGAGCGACCACGACCACGACCACGACCACAACCACGACCACGACGACGACGACGACGACGACGACGATGAGCGACGCCTCGGGAAGTTTCTGGAGGTTTCCCGACGCCTCCGGAGGCCTCCAGGGGCCTTCGGGAGGTCATCCGACGGCCTCCAAATGCCCTCGAAAGCATTCGAAGGCGTTTGACGGCGACGAGCGACCGCGATGATGATGACAACGACGACGACGACGACGACGACGCAGATGACGACAACGACGACGACAAAGAGCGACGACGATGACGACGACGACAACGACGACGACGACCGACAACGAAGAGCGACGACGACGACGAGGACGACGACGACGACCGACAACGACGAGCGACCAGGAGTTGTGGCGAGCACATGCCTGCGAAGGCGTCGTGGCCTCCACGTGGCGTATAAGGGGTATGCTCCTTACCTCACTCCTCCATCCTAGTCGTCGTCGTCGTCGCGTCGTCGTCGTCGTCTTCGTCTTCGTCGTCGTCGTCCTTCTCCTCCTTTTGCACTCTCCTACGAACACCACAAGTGCCTGAGAGCACCGCATCTTGCCCGCGACCGCAGCCCCTATGCGGCTCCCCACGCGGATCCCTATGCGGATTCCCATGCAGATTCCTGCGCCGGCGCGGGCCTCTGGGCGCGGAGGCCACGCCGGGCGGCTCTCGGAGGAGGGGGGCGCCGGGCGGCGGCCGGAGCCGCTCAGGCCGCGGGCGGCGGCAGGCGGGCGCGGGGCAGGTGCGGCGGCCGCTGCCGGCGGCGCGGCGGGTGCCCGGCGCAGCTGGCGGCTAAGGCTGGCCCGTGGGGGCGGCGCGGGGGCGGCCGGGGCGACTGCGGCGCTGCTGGGCCGGGCTGCGCCTGGCGGTGGGGCCGCGCTGGTGCCGCACTTCCCGGAAGAGGTGTGGCGCCTGGCGGTGGGACCGCAGGCCGCTGGCCACGCGGCCGCGCGGGCGGGCTCCAGGGCCGGACACGCGCTCCGCCAGGGAGGAGGAGGAGGAGGAGGAGGAGGAGGAGGAGGAGGAGGAGGAGGAGGAGGAGGAGGAGGAGGAGGAGAAGGAAGAGGAGGAGGAGGAAGAGGAGGAGGGGAGCGGGAAGGCGGGGGAGGAAGTGGAGGAGAGGGGAGCCGCGCCCCCCCAGCTACTCAGGCAGCCAAGGACACGTTGGGCCGGCCCCGATGCTGCGCAGCCCGGCGGCGCTGCCGCTGGACTCTGGGGTGGCTACACGTCCCACTCTGGGTGGAGGGAGGAGTAGGCGACTGATGTGGGAGGAGGGAAGGAAGAGGAGGGGGAGCATAGAAGATTTTTGGCCCGCGAGGCTCCATCTGCAGGGTGATGACCTCCATCAAGATTGCAGGACAGGACTCAACAGATGAGGCAGCAGCGACGCTCCTTCTGTTGGAACGCTGTACAGATGTCAAGGCTGAGAAACCCTAGAGCCGTCCAGACCAAAACAGTCACCAAAGGCTTCGAGTGACTATTTTGAGGCGGCTCCGTCTGGAAGGCTCAGATCAACAATCTGTTTCTTGCATGCTGTCGGTGGGAAAAGGGGGAAGGGAGCAGGACGGGGGGAACAAAAACAATAATGGTTGAGCAACAAAAAATATGGAACGGAACACTTGCGATGTAAAATGCGTTCGAGGGCATTCCTACAACCGGAACTTCCAGTGTAAAAGACTCTGGATTTGTGCCGCTCGCCTCGAAGAGGAACCTTCCCGCGACCCCGCTGAGGGGACACCACTGGCTGATGTTGGAACAGGAAGAGGGGGAGGTGAAGGAGAGGAGCGGGGGTGGAAGGAAAGGATGGACAGAAAAGGAGTGCGAGCGAACGAACGAGGAGCCGGTGCAGGATCATGCGGCGAAACGCGTGTCTGTAAGAGTTCGGGCAATGCGCGTGAGACTGTATGTAGCCTCTCAAACCGTGCAGAGCTCGACCCACACGAAGATCTTCAT
The DNA here is from genome assembly GCA_963575745.1 of Prorocentrum cordatum. NCBI lineage: Eukaryota > Dinophyceae > Prorocentrales > Prorocentraceae > Prorocentrum > Prorocentrum cordatum. The sequence goes on from CAUYUJ010015726.1 coordinate 723,758, forward strand.
AGTTGGAGGAGGGAAATGGGAACATGGGAACGAAATGAGGCGGGGACGACAAAAGAGAGCAACGGAAAACAAGAGCATGCCATGGAAATCCACCACCAAACTCAATCCTGGAGGCTCGTCCTGGCCAAATCGAAGCGCAATGCCCATCTGAGGCCGTGGTGGCCAGAAGAAGGACGAAGGGCCGAGGGAGGGATGAGGAGGGGGAGGGGGAGGAGGAAAGGCCCGGAGGGTTTGAGGAGAGGGAGGAGAGGGAGGGGTATCCAGAACGGGGGCCCCATCCGAACCCAAAAGAACGGGAGGGGGGCCGAATTGATGTGCACAAGCACCGACTAAGCCCAGCTGGGCCAAGGACTAGGCACCGAAATGGTGCAGCCACCCACCAGGCCCATCCAGACGACGGGAGCGGAAGGCGTCAGCCAGGGACCAAAACCCTACAGGTGGGGGAAGGCCCCATGGGGACATCTTCCCCATCGGGAACCAGATCATGCTTAGTAGACAGCATAGGAACCACGCGGGCGTCTGTTCTCTGCTAGAGTGACGTCTCCCCCAGACAATGGTGCATCCTGGCCGCCTCGAGGCCGCGCGCGCGGTGCACTGGGCGATCTTCGTTGGCAACATGATGAGGTCTTTGAACTTACCGGCAAAGGCAGCTGGCACATACGTGTGCGAAGAAGTCCGCCCACGCATTCCAATGTGCAAGTGCTGGAGGGCCTCTAGCTTCAATGGGCGTTCCCATGCCCTTGTGCGGAAGCACCCACGTAAACTGACAACGCACCTCATCATCACGGCGTAGATGAAGGATCTTTCTCCACAGCGCTGCGCGCAGAGATCCGCTGGCCTCGAGTTCGGGGCCCCACCTGCTGGCCTGCCTCCTCGACGGACGAGAGGTGGTTGCTGGCGATGGTCCCAGGCCGCTTAGCCCTCGGCAGCGCTCGATAACCTGCCAAACGTTCACCTCGTGGCACCGTTTGATCACGCCCGGGCAGCGCGCTATACCGGGCACGAACTGGAATGCCAATGGACGGACGCAGCTGCACGACCGACCAGTCCACTCTGCTCAAGGTAGGGTGGCTGTTGTGCATACCCGAGACATCGCAATACCTAATGTCATTCCACTCGCCATCAACAGCTTCCCAAGACAGCCTATCAGGATCCGTCTCTGGAAGCCGTGGCTGGAGTGGTGCCAGAGGCAATCCGTAGGTCAGCTCGCACGTGTCAGGGTCATTAATGTTCTCCTTAACTAGCTGCAGCCCTGGCCACCGAAACTCCACAACATCATCTGGCGCCACCTCTGGACGCGCCTCCGACGGTTGACGCGCGCCAGGGCATACACTCCATTGATGAGACAGCGTTCCCTTCGGCGCACCACAATGAAAGCGTTCCCTGGAGACTGCGACGCCTAACTCCACCGCTCGATCAGGACAGAATAGGCCCCCAGCCCGCAGCTTACAAAAGGCCGCTCTTATGGGCCCTTGCTTCACAGAGAAAATGGCTGACCTCGTCGCCCTTCCCCAGATCGACTCATCCCCGATGCCATCAAGAAGGTTGTCTCAAAAACGGTTGTCTCTGATGCGGAGCACTTGGGATCTACGCATCGACTCGGCAATCCGCTTCTCCAGATCACGCGGGGCCACGTGCAGCAGCGAGCACTGCTGCCCCGCACCATCGACGCGTTCAGAAGGCCTTGCAACCGCCCAGCAACGTCTCGCCAGCGTGAGCCGCGCCGACGAAACAAGTCCTCGAGCCAGGGCCCGACTAGGTTTGTCATCGCAATACTTGTCGCACCCCGCTCGCCACGCATGAAGTAATCCGATGGCGGAGCGCGCCCATCCCAGATGACACTGTGGCAACGCTTGATCAAGATGGCAGTGGAGCCAATCAATCGGTCGAAACAATCATCGCGTTGCGTAGAAAGGCATAGCGTGAGCGAGGCATTCCTGGCGGCGCCCGCCGCGCCTCCTGCCAGCAGCGCAACTGCTTGAGCACCGCGCCCGACATTCCGCTCACCCCTGCACCGTGCTCTGCTGCAAAAAGGAACCCCGGGCAGCATGATGCGCCAACGCGCTCGTGCAAAGCTCGTCGCAGCGCGAGTGCCTTGCCTGCTCGCTCTTTCAACTTAGCCAGACGCGCGCGCTCCTGCGCCCGACAAACTCCGTGAAACTCGTTCCCGAGATTTCGGAGATTGGGCTTCGGTTCCAATCGCATTACCCCCCGAGGACAAGCCCGAATCCCTCTGAGGCCCTCTGGGCCCAAGATCTCTGACGTAGCCCCCGAAGTTGCGCGCGCAAGCGTTCAGCGCCGCTGCCTCTCGAGGATCGGGCCCAGGCCACGGCGAGGCGATGTCGTCCATCAGCGCGCGTGCTCTACTATTGTCGTGTCTGTTGCACAAGTAACCTACCGCACGATAGAGCACCAGCATCAAAACAGAGGTTGCATGTGTACAGCTAGCTAGTGTACCTTGAAGAACAACCAATAGAGAGTTGACAGTGCCGCGCGCTCGAATACGACGTTGGACTCGATATGCCTGGATAATCATCCATCTCACTCTTAACCAGTACTCGAGCTCGCGCGCCCCCCGAAGTATGATGTCCCATAATATGGTATCGTAAAACTTACATGTAGCTTGAGCGCGTGCACTGCGTCCGCTTGTAAATTCAACTGGCACGCGCACTCGAATGATGTCGGCCTGCACCGCTTCCTCATAACGGTGGATGCTGATGACAGTTCTCCCAAGCCGCCCTGAGCTGCCGTCGAGCCCGGCCCCATATCCTCAACGTTGCGCTGAGCAAAGCGATGGGTCTGGCGCCGCCACTTGGTCCGGGCAGCGTGCGCAGCTCCGCGAACAACTGAGACCGAGGCCACATCAACATTTCTGCACGTGTCATGAATAACACTACAAGGCCTGCAACCCATCATGGCGCGCAAACCAAAATTGTCGAGGAAGAGTGCGCACTTGCATGCGACCTGTGCGTCAAGCAAAGGACATGGTAACGTTGTGCAGCTGTGCCCCCGTCAACTCTGGCAGCCGCTCCCAGGTGTCTGCATCAGCATGCCGAAAGAGCTCGCCAGCGTCGCGGGTGCTCCATGCATGCTTCAATTATCCAGCTCGTGATCAGCAAGATGCGCCGGTGTAGAGTGATCTGGCGCTGGCAGCACTTGTTGCAAGGCTCGAAGGCGTGTGAAGCGATGAGCATCGCGTCTACCATTTATGTTGCAGGCCCCCCCTGCCCACTGCTGCCAGTCTTCCTTGTGCTGAGCCGAATGGAGATCCCGCGCCAACTGCGCCAGCGCCACCACCTGGTCAGACTCCCGCCCAAGCTCGCCGTCGCTGAGACGCGAAATCCAACCGGCTCGCGGGAACTCGCGAGCCTCGTCATCCAGCGTGCGATGCGCAGAAGGGGTGCGATATACAATGAAGGACATTCTCCAGGTCATAGAAGAGCGCTCCCAGCTTCTCGGCGCGCGACTGCTTGAGCTTCCTGCGTGGCCCGACTCCGCTGCGGACTGCCGTGCTTCAAGGCTGCCGCCCTCGTCGCCCCGCCGGCGACGGCGCGCTCTCCCAACCGCGCGCCAGAGGCGCGCGGAGGGCCCGCGGGCGCCGCGGCATGCCCGCCCTGGGCGCCGCCGAACTCCCCGAAAAGCGGGCCAGAGCTCGTGCCAAGCACTGCAGGGCCCCTGCAGAGCATCCAGCATGCTCGGTAGAGCGGGACCCCCGAAGAGCGGGCCAGGTCCGCGCCCGAGCTCCCCGAGAAGCGGGCCAGAGCTCGTGCCAAGTACGGCGGGGCCCCCGAGGAGCGGGCCAGATCCTCGCCCGAGCTCCTCGAGAAGCGAGCCAGAGCTCGGGAGGGAGAGGGGGGAAAAGGAGAGACAGACCTTCGCGGGCGGGACCGCCTCAGACGCGGGAGGAAGTGCCCATATTCATCACTGGGCGCTCTGAGGTGACCGACGACGAGCGCGAGGGCCCCCTGGCGAGCCATTCGACAGGGCCCGTTCGGATGGGGACGCCTGGGCTAGAACGAACAACTATATCAACATGAACACCCAAATGTCCGCGACGAGCTTTGATAATGTTGGCTGGCCCTCCTTAGTTAGAAGAGGAAACAGGAGGGCGGAGGAAGATGGTGAGGGGGGGAGAGGGGCTCAACGAACGACCGCATCTTCTTGCGCGGCCGACTGACGGCCAATCGGAGCGCCTTCGCACTCGCGCCCCTCGCGAGAGCCTGGATCCGCCGACTCTCGAGGAACCTTGAACCCAAACACGCACCGCGCACCGCGCGCCGCCGCCCGATCTGCCGACCCTGCCACGGGGCCATGCACGAGCACCATCACAGGGCCAGCAGGAGGCTCTGGCCTGCCAGCGACGGCGCCCTCAGCTCGCGCGCCCTGGCCCCCAGGGCAGTTTACAATCTCTCGTATTCCGTCCGCGCCACCTCGGCGAGGCGCGCGTGCCCCAGGATGGCGCCATCGAGCGCAGCCACAGAGTCGGTGGCGCACTCCTCGTCGTCGTCCGCGCCCTCCTCCGTGTCGTCCTCGTCAACATCATTCATTCCGTCGTCCACGAAGGTCAGCTCCTCGTCGGCCTCCTCGCCCTCGCGGTCGCTGGAGTTGGAGTCCGCGCCCCGGCACATCTCCCGCTTCGCCTCGGGGCGGGGGGGGCAACATGTCCTTCGGGTCGACTGCGAAAGAAGGGCGATCGACGATGCCCTCCAGCTCCTTCTGCTTGCCCTCGAAGTCTTGTCCATCAAAGCGCACGCGAGCCAGTGGGAGTGTCCTGGACCGCCTTCTCGACATGCTCCTCGTCGCCGTCCTTGAACTGCACCTGCAGCTTCACCCGCCGTAGGGTGTTGTTCACCGTGAAGCAGTAGTTCTCGAGGCCGTTCTGCGGTTCGCGCTGGCGGTGGTTGGCGATGAAGCCGGCGAAGGGTACCTGCTGCAACTGAGTGCCGTCCGCGCCGTCGACCTCGCCCACCTCCTGCCCTGCTGCTTCGCCGCTACGTTCGGCTCGGCGACCTTCTTCACGGGGTTGTTCTCCTTGACTGCTCCCCTGCCCACGTCTACGGAGCACACCTGCCTCAAGGTGCTGTGGTCCACGGGGCCACCGTTCTCTTTGATCTTGACCGTGCCGTCAAACGAACCAACTTCGTGCTGCTGCACCGCCACCTTCCTCGCTGTGACCGTCTTTTCGGTGTCGCTCTTCTTGTCGACTCCCTTGCCCGCGTCCGCGGGTCGCACCAACCGAGAGATGTTGTGGTCCACGGGGTTGCCGTTCACCTCCATCTCGTCCATGCCGCACTGCACCTGCCGCATCTTGGTGCCGTCCTCGTCGTTGAAATGGCCCTCGTTCTGCTGGCCCCTGCTGTCCAGCATCCCGACGTGGGCCTCGTACTGCATCCGATGCGCCCCGCCCCTCGGCCCACTGGCCTGGGACTCCGCATGCAGCACTTCGTCGGAAGGTACGGGAAGCGCAACTTCCATCCAATTCTCGTCGTGGTGCGTCGCCACCACCTCCTCCCCCAGCATGTTGAGGCTCGCATCGTCCGAGATGCAGAAGTGCAGGGCCCCGCTCGGTTTGTCGGGCTGTTGTGTTTGCTGCTCCGCGTCGCTATCTGCTCCTGCTGTCGATTTCGCAGTCTCGAGGAGACCCGCGACCAACTGGTCCGTCGCGGTCATCGAGAAAATCTCTGCCGTGGGATCTGCGTGTCCTTGCCATCCATGCTAAGCCCGGTCTTACGGGTCGCGCAGACGCCAACCTCAAGCCGCAAGGGCCATGCCGCTGGCCCACATTAAACGCCGGGACCTGGGGGCCTCTCAAGCTCGGCTGAGCCCAGGTGGTTTGAGAGGAGGAGGAGAGGGAGAAAGGAGGGAGGATGGAGGAGAAGGAGGAGGGAGGAGGAAACATATAGGATACCGAGCATGAGAACGGAACCTATGCTGCTTCGGTTCAGTGACCTCGCCCTCCGCGAACGAGTCACCGAGAGGCCAGGATAACTACTGAGCTGAATCAATGCTAGCGTAACACACGGAAGCCCCTCGAAACAAGACATGCTGACCTCCCGTGTTGAGGAGCGATCAGCTGAGACTCGCTCAATGACGGCGAGAAGCCGCCCAAGGCCCGTTCACGGTGAGCAATATGCCGCTTCCTGGATGAGGTTGCCCACTCGTCAGTCGCCAGGGTCCTCGAAGTCCGCCGCCCAGGGCGGGCCCACTCGTGGAGACGAACGAGGGGGACTAGCTCGGTGGGGCAGCGATGACTTGGAATCGGCGATACACTGCTGATATATCGACAGTGGGCCCCCGAGTGTGCAACCGCATGTAGTTGGGCGGAGACGCGCGGCCCCGATCGGCGAGAAATGGGCGATCGGGGGTCGATGCTCCCCCTCATGTGGCAATCCCCTCTTGTCGGCTCCCCTGGTGTCCTCACGGTAATTATGATCAGGCCGACACTGCCTTGGGAACTCGAATCGGATCGTGTGTCGGATCGGGCCGCATCGGCACGGAAGCGGATTCGAATTGGATCGGCCGCGCCAAAATGCACAACGGAGTCACGTAAGCATCGGTCCCCATCGCATTCTCGGAACACTGGAATCGAATCGGATCGGGCTGTCCAACGTCGAGATCGAATCAGATCGAGTCGGATCGACATTGACCCTGTAGCGTGGCACATCGAAGCCCGTCGAGGTAAGAGTCCTGACACCCCGTGCCCTCACAGCGGCTCTCAATGGTCAGATCGCTGAACTGAAACACCATAGCCATCATTTGGGGAAACAATTTTGTCAAGACGTCGCCATGACCGAGGTCTTGACCCCGTCCCCGGGGCCAGCTTTTCACCGCGAGCCGTCTCTTGACTGCCACTGTTTTCGCATCCCGAGACGTTTCGAAACAATCCAGGGGCCTTGTAAGAGCCCCCTGAAATGTCCTGTCGCGTTTTTTCGTCCACGACGCGTAGATGTAGAGGAATCTCCTCGCCCGAGGGGCCCGAGGACGCCGAGCCCACAACGGGACCAGCGGCCACTTTCTGGAGGTCGCCCAAACAGATGCCGGTGCCGGAGCAAACAGGGCAGAAAGATCGCACTGCATCGCGGATGCATCGGCGATGCACCCGCGACGACAGGATCTGAAAAACTCGGACTTCGAATCGTGCCGCATCGCCACATGCGTCGGCGACTCTGCGCCATCCTCTGACCCCATCTGCCTGGACCACTCGGCGCCATCATGCGACCCTCGGACTACATTTTCGGCGAAATGAAAAGAGGCCTTCTGAGAAAGCGGCGGAGCATCTGAGACGCCCTCTGGCCTTCTTGGAGGCCGTCTGTCTTCGGAGAAGGCTCAGAAGCTTCTCAGGCTTTTGGGAGGGCCTGAGCGCCGCCGACATGTGGCCGTTCCCAGGCACTCCCCCCTCGGTCCAGCACGCGGAAGGCACTGCCTCGCCTCCCTGGCCACGGCTTGCTGTGCAAGCTCGCCCAAGACAAGTTGGCGCGTACAGCCGCCTCCGCGCGGGGTCCCAGGCATCCTCCCATATGTTTCCACCAAGCCCTTCCTCCGGAGTATCGTTGTTGGCCCCAGATCCATGTTTGATGGTCCCGGGGGCCGATAACGGGCCCCAAAGCCGAAATCGAGGAAAACACCGCTGGTTGTGACAATCAGGTCGTCGGAGGTGAAACGGCTCCTGGGGGGAAACATCGACCTGGTTACATCGCCGATAAATCCCCCCGATGGCCAATCCGCATGGCCCTGGGCGGGGTGGACAATCGGGCCCCTATCGGCGATGAATGATTGGGGGTCGATGCTTCCCCCTCTGAGCCAATTCCCTCCCGCACGTTGCCCCCTTGCTTTGGGGACATAGCTCGGCTCTCTGGCGGCCGTTCGGGGAAATCTGGGCACTCCCAGAATGCTCTCGGCAAGGCGCAGCTGCTGGAGAGCACCCCGAGGCTGGAAACCCGCCGCGAACCGCCGAAGACGAATGCAAACCTAAGAGACGTCGCACCAGACACACCTCGAACCTCGAACCCCCCCGTGAGCCTCTATCCGCCCCTGACGCTGCTCCCTCCCGCCGACTCCTCGAGGGGGGCGGGCTCCTGGACGCGCCCGGCGATGATTGCGCGCGCCTGGCGGGGGGGCCGCGCGGCCGGCGGGGGCAGCGCCGCTGGCGTCGGCGAGGGCGGTGGCGACGAGGGCAGCAGCGCAGCGTGACGGAGGCAACTTCTGGGAGGTCTCCGTCAAGCCGAGGAAGGGCGATGAAGCCCGACGGGAGGGCCATTAGAAGCCGGGTCGGGCCGGATTGAGCCGAAGGTTCGGCCAGATTAAGCGGGATCAGGCCAGACTGGGCGGGAGTGGGCCGGATTAGGCGGGATTCAGCCAGATTAGCCTGGTTCTCGACGAAAGATATGCCAACACGGCAGCGCCGGCGAGGACGGCGAGGGGGACGGCGAGGACAAGAGGGGCGAATCAAGGATCTGTCCATAATCACCGCATGGGGGATCCGTCATCGGGGACCTCGGCAGGCGGTAGACATAGACATGTTTGCCCCCCCCCCCTGGGCCCGAACATATCCATATCCACCGCCGAGGTCCCCGAAGCTCGATCCCCAGAGGGTGGCTGTGGTGGATCAATGCCCGCGTCGGAGAGGGGGGCGGTGAGGACGAGGGCGGCGGCAGTAGCGCCGACGGCGAGGGCGGCGACAAAGACGGCAGCGGGTCCGCAGACAGCGGGCGCCTCGGACAAACTTCGAGGCGGCCGGATGTTCGTTGGCTTCGCCAAGGGCTATGAAGGGACGCGTGGATATTTTTTCCTTCTCAAATTTCATTTTAGTGGTCTCGCGCCGAACAGCGACAGATCTTATTGAACTGATCTGCTCAACAAAAAAACAAACGCGCGCAAAATCCACTGCGGATGCCCTCAGAGGAAAACGAACAATGGAACGCTGCATAAGCGGCGCCGGCGCCCCGCCCGCAATTCAACTGCAGACAAAACCACAAATGATCAGCCCGCCGGAAAGTTCACGAGCATTGCGGCGGGGGCGGTCATACATCGAGCGAGGGCAGCGGAATTATAGCCGTCTGATGGAGCTCAGCCAAGGGCTACAAACATACAACCGCAAACTGGAGGCAAAGAAACAAGAGCAGTGCGAAAGGAGGTCACTGCGAAACCAGACAGATGTCTCCAGGAAGGGGAATGCCTGCCAACGCGCCGCTTGCACTTGTTAATCATGCTGGCCCGCGGTAAACCCCAGCGGCAACGCCCAGGCGCCAACAATAACACCTAGACGCCCGGTGAAGTCATTGACGCGTTGCTCAAATCCTCGCGAGCCAATCCATGAACAACCACAAGGCGAGTCGCCCTGATCAAGGCCGGGTAATCGGGCAAGCGGCGAGAATAGCGAGCCGCATCCGTATTCGCGGATGATGAGGTGCAGGAAGCGGAGCAAAGGTGAGGAGGGCGGAAAATGAAAAGCATAATGAACACGGTGAAAAGAGGGAGCATGGCGATAGGAAGGACTGGAAACGTGCAAGAGCATGAGCAGGTAGGAACACGGAAGAGGAGCTCGGAGGGGGTAGGAAGAAGCACAGGAAGCCTGAGGGAGGCAAAAGGCGCACCAGTGATCCGCGCGGAACGCGCGTGCGCCGCGCGCCCTCACCAGCGAGGGTGTAGGACGAGGTGGGAGGATCAAGGAGCAGGAGGAAGTAGGAGGAAATAGGAGGGGCAAGAACACGCAGAAGAAAGCATTTGCAGACTCGAATCCCAAGCAAGTTGCGCTAAGCATGAAAGCGAAGTGAAGCAACAGGCAGCGCCAGAAAAACATGATGGACCCACGAACCCGGAAAGGGATATAGACATGTGCAGCATGGTCACGTTTTCGCGATATCCAACTGGGCGACACCTCACGAAACATCCCACGAGACACACCGCGAAACATCCCAAGAGACACCTCACGAAACAACCCACGAGACACCTCACGAAACATTCCACGGGACACCCCGTGAAACATTCCACGATACACCCCACGAACAGGCAACCACTCAACCAGAAACGACGAAACATTCCACGGGGGTGCGACTGGGTGTGGTCGTGTTGGGGTGTGGTCGTGCTGGAGTATGGTCGTGTTGGGGTGTGGTCGAGCTGGGGTGTGGTCGTGCTGGGGGGTGGTCGTGCTGGGGGGTGGTCGTGCTAGGGGGGTGGTCGTGCTGGGGGGTGGTCGTGCTGGGGCGTGGTCGTGCTGGGGCGTGGTCGTGCTGGGGCGTGGTCGTGCTGGGGTGTGGTCGTGATGTGGCGAGGTCGTGCTGGGGTGCGGTCGTGCTGGGGTGTGGTCTTGCTGGGGTGGGGTCGTGCTGGGGTGTGGTCGTGCTGGGGTGAGGTCGTGCTGGGGGGTGGTCGTGCTGTGGTGGGGTCGTGCTGGGGTGGGGTCGTCGTGCTGGGGTGTGGTCGTGCTGGGGTGTGGTCGTGCTGGGGTGTGGTCGTGCTGGGGTGTGGTCGTGCTGGGGTGTGGTCGTGCTGGGGTGTGGTCGTGCTGGGGCGTGGTCGTGCTGGGGTGGGGTCGTGCTGGGGTGGGGGCGTGCTGGGGTGTGGTCGTGCTGGGGTGGTCCGCGCCCTGTGATTTATCGATCGGGTCGTGCTGGGGTGTGGTCGTGCTGGGGTGTGGTCGTGCTGGGGTGTGGTCGTGCTGGGGTGTGGTCGTGCGTGGGGTGTGGTCGTGCGTGGTCGTGCTGGGGCGTGGTCGTGCTGGGGCGTGGTCGTGCTGGGGTGTGGTCATGCTGGGTGTGGTCGTGCTGAGGTGGCCCGCACCCTGTGATTTATCGATCGGGATTTCAAAAACAAGCGTTTCGCCTGAGACATCCTCAAATTTTAATCCGCCGGCCTCCTTCGACCTCGATATTTATCAGGGAAAGAATCCGCCGGCCTCCTTCAAGTTGGCCACGGGGGGATATGTTTACATAGGAAAAGAGAACCCTGGGCCTATGCCCTTTCCGGGAAAAAACGAGGACAACCGCTACATTAGGGAAGAGAAAAAGGCGCAGGAGTAATTAATCGGAAGATGCGCAGGAACGGGAAGGGAGCAGAAAAGGGAGGAGGTCACAGAAGAGGGACGAGGAGGAGGAGGAGGACAAGGAAGGGAAAGATAAAGGATTGAGAGGAAAAAACACGCTGACGACGACGGGCATCAATCATCGAGGATCTCGAGCCATTCGCTTTAGGTGCCTGCGGGACGCACCATCAACGTCGTCGTATCGGTGCCGCCGCGGCGCTCTCTTAGGGCAATTCTGGCTGCCTTTGGCGGCTGTCTTGGAGCCCCTTGGGGCCCTCTTCGGGTCGTTTCGGGGATCTCCTGGGCCCCTCTTGGAAGCCTTGGGGGTCCTCCTGGGGCCATCTTGAAGCCGTCGGTCAAAGAAGTGGGGCCCTAGCAACGCCCCATTCCTTCTCGAGCCCCCCAGTCGCCAAATGCGGCCCTCTTGCGACGCCCATGAAGCGTTTTGGGCCGCTCTTTGGTGCTCTTGGAGCCGACTTGGGCCCTGATGGCCCCCTCTCGAAGCAAGTTCAAACCAACTCGCAGCCATCTCGAGGCCTCTAGAAACTACGGAAAGCAAAAAGGCGAGAAGGAAACAATTGAAGCGCACAGTGCTTGTAAAGGAGTTGAACCTGTTGGAAGCCTCCTTCAAGAGCTCGAAAGACAATTGTGGGCTGTCACGAAGCGGTCTTGAGGGGGCTTGGAGGCGCATTGGAAGCAAAATTGCACCATCTGCAAGTATATGGAGCGATCTCGGAATCCTTCTTGGGTTGCCTGCGGTTCCTTTGGAGCCATCTTCGGCCATTTCGGGCGCTCCACCGCCCCGCGGCCACTCTCTGTCCACGCCCGGGGACGAGAGGGCAGGGGGGGGGCCCCCGTCCCTGCCAGGGAGAAGCGCGCGGATAAGCTAGCCCGTTAAACCACCACCCACGCCCTGCATGGCTGGTGGGATTTTTCCACGGCCGCCTGGGAATACTACCCCGGATTCTCGAGTGAATTCTGCCCGGATTTTTCCAAATCCAAATGTGAATTTGCCCCGGAAACCGCGTGAATTTTTCCGGGTGCCCTCCGGATTTTTCCGCGCGTGTTTTTTTCGATGCGCGCGCCCACGGAAAAATCCACCAAGAATTCGGAGAGGTATTCAAAACGAGTTTTTGTTTTTCTCCCCGCAGTTTTCACTAGGCCGCGCGCGGAGCCTGGAAGGAGGGATGGGGGGGGGGGAAAGTAGCCAGGAGCGGGGGGGCACGCCGCAGGAGAGGGCCGGAGGGAGACAGGAATCCCAGCACCCCTTTAAGCGTGAGCGGCGTGACGAAGTAATTCATCCAAGCCCACTCTTCCCCTTCATGGACACGGTTCCCCATTTCCCCGCCCAATCCTTCATGCGCGGGAAGGTAGCCGCGGGTCGTTGGAGCGCCCAATACGGCCCAGAATGTATCCGAGATGGCTGCAAGGAGCCCAGATGCGCCTCCAATGTCGCTCAATGCATCCCAGGACGATTCCGAATAGCCTCCAACATGCCTCTGAGAGTCGCCAAGACCGCTTCAAGACGGCCCCGCGTGCCCTTCGAGCTCTCCAAGGAAGCCTCCAAGACAACATGATGGACCCACGAACCCGGAAAGGGATATAGACATGTGCAGCATGGTCACGTTTTCACGATATCCAACTGGGCGACACCTCACGAAACATCCCACGACACACCCCGCGAAACATCCCAGGAGACACCTCACGAAACAACCCACGAGACACCTCACGAAACATTCCACGAGACACCCCGTGAAACATTCCACGAGACACCCCACGAACAGGCAACCACTCAACCAGACACCCCACGAAACATTCCACGGGGGTGCGACTGGGTGTGGTCGTGCTGGGGTGTGGTCGTGCTGGAGTATGGTCGTGTTGGGGTGTGGTCGTGCTGGGGTGTGGTCGTGCTGGGGTGTGGTCGTGCTGGGGGGTGGTCGTGCTGGGGGGTGGTCGTGCTGGGGGTGGTCGTGCTGGGGCGTGGTCGTGCTGGGGCGTGGTCGTGCTGGGGCGTGGTCGTGCTGGGGTGTGGTCGTGCTGTGGTGAGGTCGTGCTGGGGTGTGGTCGTGCTGGGGTGTGGTCTTGCTGGGGTGGGGTCGTGCTGGGGTGGGGTCGTGCTGGGGTGTGGTCGTGCTGGGTTGTGGTCGTGCTGGGGTGGGGTCGTGGGGTGGGGTCGTGCTGGGGTGTGGTCGTGCTGGGGTGTGGTCGTGCTGGGGTGTGGTCGTGCTGGTCGTGCTGGGGTGTGGTCGTGCTGGGGCGTGGTCGTGCTGGGGTGGGGTCGTGCTGGGGTGGGGTCGTGCTGGGGTGTGGTCGTGCTGGGGTGGTCCGCACCCTGTGATTTATCGATCGGGTCGTGCTGGGGTGTGGTCGTGCTGGGGTGTGGTCGTGCTGGGGTGTGGTCGTGCTGGGGTGTGGTCGCGCTGGGGTGTGGTCGTGCTGGGGCGTGGTCATGCTGGGGCGTGGTCGTGCTGGGGCGTGGTCGTGCTGGGATGTGGTCGTGCTGAAGTGGCCCGCGCCCTGTGATTTATCGATCGGAATTTCAAAAACAAGCGTTTCGCCTGAGACATCCTCAAATGTTGATCCGCCGGCCTCATTCGACCTCGATATTTATCAGGGAAAGAATCCGCCGGCCTCGTTCAAGTTGGGCACGGGGGGATGTGTTTACATAGGAAAAGAGAACCCTGGGCCTATGCCCCTTCCGGGAAGAAAAAAATGGAAACCATCGCGTGCTCTGTGTTATGTCTCGTCGCCTTTTCGTTTTCCATGGGCTCTTGAGGCCCCGAGATGGCCGCGCTGGCCTGAGATGGCCCTCCAGAAGAACCCGACAGGCCCCAAGACGGCGCCGAGAGCGCTCAAGAGCAGCCGAAAAACGTCCCAAGAGAGCGCCAAGAGGCGACGTGGGCGGCTCCAGAGAGGGGACGCTGCAAGGACCCCCCCCCGTACTCTTTGACTGACGGCGTTTCCAAGATGGCTCCGAGAGGGCCCCCAAGGCCTCCAAGACGGGCCCACGAGACCCCGAAGAGGATCCCAAGGAGGCCCGAAACAGCCTCAAGAGGACCCCGTAGGCTCTCCCAAAATGGCCCCAAATTAGCTCCACAATGGCCCGCAAATCACCCCGAGGGGCTTCTAACAAGAGCCGCGTGCGAAAAACAAACAAAATCCTCCATGATTGATTCTGGCCGTCGTCGTGACTTTTTCTCTCCCATCCTTCCTTTTCCTACTCCTCGTCCTCAGCCCGCCCCTCCTCCGTTTCCTCGTCATCCTCCTCCTTGTCCTCCTTCCCCGCTGCTGTTAATCCTCCGGTTCCTCCTGCGCCGCCCTCACGTTTCTAACGTAAACAGCGTCGCCCTCTTGGTTGAGCACCATGCTGGCACACGTTTCTGATCAACGCAGTTTGCCTGGGCACCGTCTCTGGAACTGCTTCGCCCTGAGTGTTATTACCCCCGTGTCCTCCTACCTCTCCCATGCCCCTCCCACCTCCCCATCTGGCACATTCCTACATCCTCGTTTACGAAAGGATGCGGCGCACTGGTGTTCTGCGCGGATCACCAACGCGGCTGCTACCTCCCCCTGGCCCCTCGTAACCCTCCCCCCCCCCTCAGGTCCCTCATCATCCTTCCGACCTTTTCATGCTCTAGCATGTTGCTGTTTCCTCCAGCACGCGCCCATCCTTTTGCTGTTCCTCTTCTTTCGTTACTACTGGTCCTTCGCCACCATATTTGTTCCCCCGCTTCCTCCACCTCCTCTTCCTCCCCCCGGACAGAACCAGTGAAAACGCATTCGGTTCGCTGCGGCGCCGCATGCTGCTGCGCATGCTGATCGAGGCAACTCGCCCGGTGATTGCTTTTGCCTTTGCTGGCGGAAATACGCGAGGCGTCGGAAATGAAGGCAAAAAGGCGGATGAACAGTAGAATCTCGCGGACCACGGCCGAAACGCGTCAGAACATATGTGAGGAGACAGGTATGTAAGTTGTTTTGGACCCCTACTAAGCCTGTCTTGGGACCCTAGGGCCTGCTTGCAATCCTTCTCGGGACCTGCTGGACTCTCCTCGAGCTCGCTTGCAGCTTTCCCGGCGCCCTGTTGGATCCTGCCGCAGGCCCTGACAAAAGAAGATGACAGCGGGAGGGAAATGAAGAGAAAAACAATGCAGGCAAGAGGAATAAGATAAATGAATACGATGAGGAAGAATCAAGGGCATGGAAGACATTCGAAATTCGCTGGCCACGCGGCATTCGCACGAACGCCCGAGCCACATGATCGATTGACGTGCGCATATCAGAAAAAAAGGAAAATAAAAATGAAAAACGAAAACGCAAATCCACGCTGAATTCACTCTTAGCACCGGCGAAACCAAATGTTCGCTGTATTCGGCCTATGAGGACAGCTCGGGGCGAGAAGTCTGCCCTGGGGGAGGGAACGAGAGGCCCGGAAACCACGCATCGGAACACTCGAAGCGTCAAATCTGTGGGTCCAGGTTCCTGGCGCTCTCCCGCAATGCCGGCTGTTCACCGCGAGTCGATTATTGGCGGTCCTGGGGAGCCCAGGGAGGGCCCCTGGAAGAGGCCGGGAGTGCTGAAGACACCTCCAAGATCCTTTTTCCCTTCATGATGAGATTAGAAGGACGAGGTCGTGGGCGCGCAAAAATGGATTAGCGATCCATGGATTTGGCGCGCGGTCGCCAAATCCATGGATCGGGGAGGTGCCCTCCGCAAAATGCGGTCGTTGCCGCCTCGCGCGGCGGCGAAAATCCGCGATTTCCCATGGAAGCGGGACCTGTCGCTAATCCACGCCCCCTTAATCCATATATGCGATCGCCTGACGAGGAAGGTGAGGACAACAATGATGGCCTCCGTGATGGCCGAGAGCTCGTCCGCGCGCATCTGCGAGCGCTGGTCCCAGTCGTGGGCCCTAGCCTCGCATCGCTCGGTGAGGTCCTTCAAGTAGAGCTTGTCGTCCTGCGCTGGCCGCTCGGGTTGCAAGGCCGTGCACGGCGACAGTACAAGCGAAAACCAATCGAATCGATAACGAAACCGAAACCGACCGACAGCGATAGACCGCAGGCAACCTAGACGAGGGCAGCGACGCAACAACGCCATAACGACCGACCAAACCGAACCGACCGAACGCAACTAACTATAACGCAACCGAACCGATCGAACCGCGGACACCCTTGCTCCCCCTCATCCTCTCGATTGCGAGCGGGCAACGAGTGTAATCGGCTCAACAGAGATCCGCGGCTTATCCGCTCGCTCCTTCTCCCCATCATCATGTTCCCAGTTTTTGTGGGGTCTTCCCCACCCTCGCCTTTCGTCGCCACGGCTGGACGCAGCGCAAACAACTTGCCAGGATGGACGTCGGTATTCATTTAGAACAAATGTTGGTTGGTCGAGTGCGGGGCGAATGCGTCGGCCTCCTAATCAGGATTCAAAAAGGTGTTTGCGGCGGCGATGTTTTACAGCTGACGACAGAGGCCAACGAATGCAATTTACCTCCCTCGGTGTGTGCCAGTAAACAGCACGGCCAGTTCTGACGTTGTTGGCAAACTGGAATCCAGCATGTATGCACCAAACGCCCGGCGGGTGGCACCAAAGAGTTCACCGACAACGACACGAAAGAACAACGCAATCCCGATACTTGCAGTCGGGCCAACGAACATACGAAACCTGTTCACGACACGACCCTCAGGGCGAACATTTAATGGAATCAAAACCCTGTCCATGGCGCCGCAAGCAATCGTGATGTACAAACCAGGAATATCGTCGGGCGAATGTCTGAAGCCTAGCAGCAGAAATTGCGCTGCATAGAAATGTGAACAGCCGAAGATTGTTTGTGTAATCGTGCAACCAGGCTGCATAAACGCTTGCTCTGGAAACCAATGAGGTATGACCGATCCAGATGCAGTGTATTCCTGTGGGTTGACAAAAACTTCCACATTTGCAAGACGAATGGGCTGCTTATCGCAGTCATCAAAATACCACCGAGCACGCGTTCCGCTCGTCAATGCAAGCTGCCAGAACTGGGTGAAACCCTAACCCAGCCCAATCTGTGTACAATGCCTCGGAATCGTCTGCGTCATCAGGTGAGAGGCGGGCAATGGAGAATGCAGGTTCCACCCAAGATGTCACCATCAGACGGCACGGGGTTACCGATGGCCCTGCAGGATCCAATGCTGAGATGAAATTCCAACGGGGGATGCGCAGTTCTTGAGCGTACTTTCCAGCGATGCCACATACGTGGGCACCAAGAGAATGGCCAATGCACCACGTTTTGACCGCAGTCCCAAAGACAGTATGCATAGCAGCAAGCAGCCGAGCAATATAGAGTGCCACAACCCTGGTGGATGACATAGCCCTCGAATATTGCAAACACTTAGATGCACCTTTGCCCCATCCAACGACGATTGCCAATTCCTTGACTGTTTAACCATCATCGAAGCTGCCAATGCAGGCCAAGAGCTTGCATCTGTGGAACCATTGCCGATAGTATCGCCAAACCCGTGCACGATGACAGACACCCGCCATATCGAAGCCTCCTTAGCTGCATTCGTC
Source organism: Prorocentrum cordatum (assembly GCA_963575745.1). Lineage (NCBI taxonomy): Eukaryota > Dinophyceae > Prorocentrales > Prorocentraceae > Prorocentrum > Prorocentrum cordatum. The sequence continues at coordinate 741,327 of CAUYUJ010015726.1, forward strand.
AACATCTGCTCCAGCGCATCCTGCAAGCGAAAAGCCCCGAGATGCGGCCAGTCGGCATAAGGATCGACGTCTTCAAAAACCGCATTGCGCACATACCCTGCCTTGAAAACCCTGAAGTGCACACCAATGTTGATGGGCCGACTTTCCACCATCACTACCATAGGTATGAGAGGGAGGAGAAATTATGAGGCGGCGGACCTCCCCATCCTCCCTTGTCTCTCGTCCTACCTGTGGTAGTGGAGGTGGAACATTGGCCCATCAGATGTCTCCATTCACCAGAGGTCTGTCGCCCCATGGACTGGCGGCGTGCCGAGGGGGGAAAAGAGGGGCTGGCCTCCCCGGCAAACGGCGGGGCTCCCCACGAGACCTTCCAGAAGCCCCCAGGCCTTCTGACACGCCTCAGGCTCAGAGGCCTTCCCAGAAAGGCCAGAGGCCTTCCATGCCTTCCAAGAAAACCTGCGCCCTCTGCATTCCCGCCGGGGCGCGCCGCCGAATGGAGCTCCGAACTCGGTAGCGCCGAATGCGTGCTCCAGCACCGAATCGTATGCTGCAACAGCGCCACCCAGTGCACCCAATGGCATGTTCCAAGCACACGTGAGCCTGAGCCACAACGACATGAGCCAAGATGGCTACGGCCATCGTATTCGGCGATGTTTGGCGATCAGTATGGCGAGAAGGGTGTGATGATATGATCGGGTCGGGGTCAATTCCAGAAATGCTGGAATATCTTTCGGTGCTCGTGTCTGCAGACCGTGTGGAGCACGTTAGGAAATGAACCAGATCCTGGAAATCTTGGGACGTACCATTCTCATGACGTCTTGCTCCTCTTATTATTGACCATCGTTTGTCGAGAAAACTCCAGCATAATACAACTAAGAAACACTGCCGCACTCTATGTTTTCCCTGATCCCCCCCAAAGCGGCAACTCATGGGAGCCTCCCATACCATCATGTTGGCCCTTGCGAGTCGACGCGAATGGACTCGAATCGACGATAGTCGACGGTCATCGACGCTACATCGACGCCAATCGACGACAATCGGCGCTACATTGGCGCTATCCCATCGATGACCCGACGCTCATCGACGCTAGTGCACTCTAATATCGGAATGACGAGGCTATACAAGGCGCTCATGATTTGCTACGGAAGAAAGGGGATGCGTAATAAAGATACCTTTTACGCTGCTCATAGTAAGCGCTGGACCCTCCAGCGCCGCAACGCGCCAGGGGGGGGGCGGGGTCCAGCGCAGATCCAGGAAATCCGCACGGGCCTCCGAACATTCATGTCTATGCGATGATTGGCTTCTTCGCTCGGTCCCCCTGTAGCCTGCCGAAAAGGTGCCTGGCGCGCTGGGTCAAAATACAAAGGGCTGCTGAAAAGAAGGGGCGCTAACTACGGAGCGAAGCTCTTTTTTTGGCGCAAGCAGCGCCTGGGTGCACGAGCAGGGCCAGAGGAACAAACACTGAATGACCTGAGAAACAGCGAACACCGTCTGAACCCAAAGCGGTCCTGATTTCAAAGTCTTGACTGTATATCCTTGGCCCGTCTGCGAGATTCCCACCAGCTCTCGACTCGTTCCGCCGCACGCGTCAAGCGCCAAGAAGAACGCAAACCACGCCTCTCCGGCGTCTAATATGGGACCATAAGCACATCGCGCTACAATGAAGAACGCTGCAGAAGGAACAAACTGTTCTTTCTGGCCACCGCAAGCTTCGGCCAAAGCATCAGCTCCCCGACCTGAATATAAGGAACGGCCCGAAACCAGAGCCCTTCCTGATGTTCAGCGTCTTGACATAATCGCTTCCACAATGCCCCAAGAAGGCTCCAAATGGTCCACAACAAAGCGCCACGGCGGCGACGCCGCTGGCCCGCTGGCACCCTCCAGGGGAGAGGACCAAAACAAGGCTCGCCATCATATTAAGCGAATGCGATTCCCTGAGACCCCAATGGGCCAACTCTTGGGACCCTCTTGGCGTCCTCTTAACAAAATCTCTTGGGGCCCTCTTGATCCGTCATAAAAGGGGCTCGTGGGCCGATTTGGGGTCATCTTGGACCGTCTTGCGGCCTTTTGGGACGTCTTGGGGCGATCGGGGAGGTCCCCCTTGGGGCCGTCTTAGGCTGTCGGCAGCTCGAAAAAGCAAGAACGCTAAATCCAACAAAAAAACATTGAGAAATCTACTTTTGCCTCGTGAAGGGTCCCTCGGGGGTGCTGAGAAGGGCTCTCCTGGAGGCCTCTTGGCTTGTTCTCAGGCCATACGAGGGCAACCTTAGAGCGCTGTAGAGCCGTCTTGAACAAACCTTGGTGGTCTTGAGGGACTCTTGGCGCTGGCTTGAGGCAGTCTGCAGCGGTCTTCGCCCATCGCAGGGCTGAGAGAGCACCTGGAGTCGTGAGCAGGGCTCGCCAGCCCCCTGGGTGTCGAAAGTGAGTGCCGGGGAGGGTGAACTGTTGGAAAAGTGTGCGGCCCGTGGGCCTAGGGGCCCTGATGCCAATTATAGTATACGTATGTCAGGAATCCTGAACTTCTGCGCGTGCAAACACTTCCTCATCATCAACACCACTGTCATCACCGTCAAGCGCAAGAAGCCGTGAGTCGTCAGCACAATCATCAGCTGGACGCTATCATCATCTTTATCATCAGGGTCGTTGACGTCGTCTTCGTCATCATGGCCACCACCATCGCCATCATCGTAGGCGTCGCCGATGGCGTCACCACCATCGTCACTCCCAGGCCCGAGTCATGGATCTTCAAAAGCAGGGTCCTCGCATCTGCGCCTGCTGAGATCTGCGAGCATGTTTCGATGAATATCGCCACTCACATTGCGGGTGGGTGGGTAGGATGGTTGCTCGAGTATGGAAGGTGCTGACGCCGCGATGCAGGCGTGGTCACACCCGGATGCAGGCTGAAGTGCACAACAAATAATACACATGGGGAGGGCAAAAGCCAACTGTTTGGGAGTCGACGCTGACAAAACAATTTCCTTATGTCTTTCAATTATGTGATCAATTTCGCCTTGTTGGGCTCCGGGTAACCCAAGCCAGCCAGGCCCCCAAGACCGCTCGAAAACAACCCGAAGGCCCGCAATACGTTCCCAAGACAGCCCGAGAGGGCCCAAGACCTATGAGACCTCGAATTCGACCATGAAAGGTTCCACGAGGGCCTCAAAACGGCCCCAGAGCGGTTCCCGAAGGCCTCCGAAGGCACCTCGTTTCCCCAACGGCTGGGGGAACATGCAGTCCACTAGCGTGGCCGCACTTTCGCTCGACATGTCAGGACACAATCGCTTCCAACAAAAATAGGGCGGCGGTGACTTGCCGTAGGCGTCTACGATGCTCCAAGGTGGCCTTCAAGATGGCTCAAGACAACCGAGGATGGTTCAAGATGGCCTCCATCGTGCCTCCAAGATGCCCCAAAATGGTTTCAAATGCTCTCGGAACCCTCCATGGAGCCACCAATGAGGACAACATCCTTCAAACACATCAGAGTGAGGGGGCCGAACGGTCATTCACTGTCCCTGGGTGCGTGGCTGAAATGGGATTCCGCGGTGCGGATTCGTGTTGTTGTTATTGTTGTTTATTGTTGTTGTTTGTTGTTGTTTGTTGTTGTTGTTGTTGTTGTTGTTGTTGTTGGTTGTTGGTTGTTGTTGTTGTTGTTGAATACTATTACTTCTAAAGAATAATTATTGTTGGGCCCCCTGGTGCACGCCCCCCCTGCGCCGCCTAGGCCGCAGCTACATTTTCATCATTTTCGTGAGGAAGCCTCAGGTAAAACGATGTGATCCAGATCCGGTTGTTTTGTTGTAATCCGTTTTCCCTTGCAAAAAACACTATAAAATGACATTTCTTGTTCTAATATAATCAAATTTCAAGAATCCCTTGCAAAAAATAAGGTAAAGTGGACATTCGCGCGCGCAAGACGAAATCCTTCCAAAAGCTTAGTGTTCGCAGCGATTTTAACATAAAAACATCAAAAAACCAATGGTTTTTCAAAAAAAAATGTCAAAATCTCATCCCGCGCGCTCTTGCGGATTCGTAGGAAACCCAACACTTTTTAAACATTTCTGTCAAACGGGCTTTTGCGAGCAACTTTTTCGAACTTCTGCAACAACGGTTGCGCACCTGCCAGGGCCATCATCCCTGTCAAATAATACCATGCGGGACACATTCGTTTTTTCTTCGCGCGCGCACGCCGTCGTCGTCGGCCGCGGGGCCCTGAATAGTAGCCACGGTCGTCCGCATGCCACGAAGTGAAGTGTCCGAACGTCATAGGGCGGGAAGCTGGGTGTGGGTGGTGGCGAAGAGTCGTTTGGAAATTTGGTAGAGCTTGAACCGGCCCCCCCACAAAGTGGGGGTATTGCCCGCCTCCTATGAAAACCCTGGCACTGGTGAGAACGGAGTGTCCCCACGTGCTAGTAATTGTTGTTGTTGTTGTTGTTGTTGTTGTTGTTGTTGTTGTTGTTGTTGTTGTTGTTGTTGTTTGTTGTCGCCGTCCCGACCCCCGCCCCGCGACCCACCCGCGACCCACCCCGCGACCCACCCCGCGACCCACCCGCGACCCACCACCCCGCGACCCACCCGCGACCCACCCCGCGACCCACCCCGCGACCCACCCGCGACCCACCCGCGACCCACCCGCGACCCACCCGCGACCCACCCCGCGACCCACCCCGCGACCCACCCCGCGCGACCCACCCGCGACCCACCCGACCCGCCCGCGACCCACCCCCGACTCACCCGCGACCCACCCGCGACCCACCCGCGACCCACCCGCGACCCACCCGCGACCCACCCCGCGACCCACCCGCGACCCACCCGCGACCCAAACCACGTTCAAGGTACAAACCAACATTTTCGGCGCCTGCGGCGGGCTTTTTTTGCATTCTTTCCAAGTGGAGAGCCCGCGACCCTCCCCGCGACCAACTCGCGACCAACCCGCGACCCAAACCAAGTTCAGGGTACAAACCACATTTTTCGGCGCCTGCGGCGGGCATCTTTTGCATTCGCTCTAGGTGGAGAGTCCGCGGCCCACCCGCGACCACGTTCAGGGTACAAACCAATTTTTTCGGCGCCTGCGGCGGGCATCTTTTGCATTCGTTCCCGGTGGAGAATCCGCGGCCCACCCGCGACCCAAACCACGTTCAGTGTACAAACCAAATTTTTCGGCGCCTGCGGCGGGCTGCTTTTGCAGGAGGAGAGGAGGGAGGAGGGGAGGAGGAGGATGAGGAGGAGGAGGAGGAGCGGAGGAGAAGGAAGGGGGACGACGACGACGTCGACGACGACGACGAAAAGGAGGAGGGGGGAGGATCGGGAGGGGGGGAAGAGGAGGAGGACGACGAGGAGAAACATGACGACAATGGGAGGACGATGGCGGAAGGACGAGGGGGGATAGGGAGGACGAGGAAGAAGAAGAGGAGGAGGACGAGGTGGAGGAGGAGGACGACGATGACGATGAGGACGAGGACGAGGACGAGGAAGAGGAGGAGGAGGAGGAGGAGGCGGAGGAGGAGGGGGAGGAGGAGGAGGAGGAGAGCGCCATCGACAAGGAAGGTGGGGGCCACGAGGTCCGCCGGCTTGACGACGCCCGCGTCGCCCGCGCCCGCCCCCTCACTCTGATCCGCAATTGCGGGGTGCTACGTTGGGAAGATACATGAGCGGTGCCTTCTCACCTTGTCGCTTCGGATGTGCTTCTGAGGCCCCAATCTGGCCCCAAGATGGCCCAAGAGAGCCCCAAGAGGGACCCAAGAGGCCCTCAAAATTGCCCCAAGAGCGCTCCTGAGGGGAGGCGGGAATCGCCGACACGCCCCTTCTGTTGATCGACGCCTTACAAGACGGCACCACGAGAGGCCCCCAAGAGGGCCCGACGACACATCAAAAGAGCCCCACGAGGACTCCATGATAGCTCCAAGAGTTCTCGTCCTCGTTGTCCTCCTCCTCCTCCTCGTCTTCGTATCGTCGTCCTCGTCCTCGTCCCCATCTTCGTCTTCGTCTTCGTCGTTGTCGTCGTCGTCCTCCTCATCCTCCTCCTACTCATCGTCCTCATCCTCGTCCTTATCGTCCTCGTCCTCGTCCTCGTTCTTGCCCGGGTCGTCGTCATCCTCGTCTGCCTTCTCCACCTCCTCCTCCTCCTCCTCCTCCTCCTCGCTGTCCCCAGGAGGGTCCCGAGACAGCTCCAAGAAGACGCCAAGCGGGTACCTAGTGTGATCAGGGCTGCTCGCCTAACGATCGCTTCTGGATGGGCTGGTGGGGATACGCGACGCGTCAAGAGCACATACACAACATGTGTTGTCAGATGTTCGCATACTCGCGCTTTCGGTCTGAAGAGTGTCCAGGATGGCCCAAGAGGCCCCGAATCTCGTTCCAAGACGACCCCCAAGGCTCCCAAGAGGCCACCAAGAGGGCCCCCGAAGCGGCCAAAAATGAGGCCCCCAAACTGAGATTGAGATTCCGAGTTCTTCCCCCTAGGATGGCCCCTGAGACTACTGCTACGATGACCACACAGAAGTCCCCCAAGAGCCCATTGCCGGGAGGCCCGATGAGTCCTCCAAGAGGCCTCCCCCCTTCGAGCGTCCAAAGACCCAAGCACGATGGCGGGCTGGGCCGAAAGAGACTAGACAAGACGAAAGCGAGATGATAACAAGCCGGGTACGGATCACCCAGAACTCTCTCGAAGCCTGCAACGCTCCGAACCGCTCAGGGAGTGATCTAAACCGCTCTGAGAATACGAATTGGTGTCGCAAGGCTGCTTCTTCCTCCTCCTCCTCCTCCTCATTCAACGCCGTTCATCATTCAACGACCCCTGGACTCATGCGAGACAATCCATCGGCAATAAATTGGGGTCATTCGATCATTAGGCCGCTTCAGCCGGCCTCATCTCGACCACGGCTTACCCTGACCACTGACAGCATGCGCCGATCCTTCAGGATCGCCTCCACCATGATCATGCCCTCCTTGTGCGCTGCGAGGTTCAAGGACAAGGTGCTGATGGCCGTCTCGAGGCCACTCATGGCCTGAAATATCGGAGGTATGCAATGGCGGACAAAAACGCCGAGTGAAAGCAGGGGGCGCCACGTGGCCCGTCCACTCGGGAAACCGTTTGCGTCAGCCATGGGCTTGCACTTTTTCATGATGCGGCAGGACGTGCTGATACTATGCGCCCTCCGTGGAGGAGCACGTCAGAAGCGAAGACAGAATGCAGACATCCTGCAGTATACCGTTACCCAAGCGGTGTGGCCAGAAGACACCCGCAACCGACCAATGCTACAAGGTCTCTGAGCGCGCGCCCCGGGGGCCCGGCGCCCGCATGGTAGAACTGTGCCTGGGTGGTGCAGGTATGGGGGCCTCGATTCCAGGCGGTACAGTGGAGGCCTGTCCACAAGAAACCTGCCACCAGAAACCCAAGCCTGAGACCTAGGAACGTGCGCTGATTTTTCTATCTGGGCACGTCACGCCTTCCACAGCAACAACCTCGAAACCCAAGAAACCCAGGACACCCTGTAGGCAAGCAGGGTGTTTCTTGGTATGGGTCCCCACTGTGCGACCAGAAAGCGCCCACCACCGAGCAAACACCATGAGATGTCTCAGGGCACGCGCCGCCCTCCGGACGCACACACGATAGAAGCAGTACAACCAACCAACAAAAAGACACATCGGGCAGGGACGATGAAGACAATCGCTGTTTCTCGTCTGACCTGGGACGCTGGCTGCGGCTTTGCGGACGCCCGAAATGGGTTGGGAAGAACATGCACGATGCCCAGCAGCACACGCTGTACAGAACCGACAGCGGCCGCTGGTGGGCAGGCGACCTCCCCTCCTGTCTCAATCGACCTCATGTCTCAATCGAGCAGCGTCCGCAGCGACGCCGGCTGCGAATCCTGTTCAACATGATCAAATATTGCTGTCAATCTTCGTACCCATCCGTTCCGCACCCATTTCGGTCGTACCCACCTGGCGTCCTCCAAGACGACGACGAACCGGGAATATTGCTGCGATCGTCCACTTCCGAAGGAGGCGCTGCGCCAAGGCATTTCTAACTAGCCCGGTCGCATTCTGCTAGGGCGATGCCGCTCATGGTGCTTGCTGGCTGGGGACTTGACGCGTGCCGAGGCCGCTAGGTCACACTCTGTTCGGGCGATGCCGATCTTGGGGCTTGCTGGCTGGGGCCTCGACGCGTGCCGAGGCTGGCCGCAACCAAGGCTGCGGGGGCGCCCGAACCGAGGACGCGCGCACGGCGTGACCATCACTGGCTTCCGCACGGCACTGGGGAGTCCAAATATCCAGCGCGATGCTGAATACTTTGCAGTGGGCCCTTTGTTACCCATCGGTCTTGGGTGGTCGTCGGTGGTCTCCGGCGGTTTCCCAGAAGTCTTCCGCGCGAAAGCTGGAAGGCTGCGTTCAGCAAGGGATCCATGATCGAACCCGTAACATAATGGAGCGAAAGAAAACACCATATTGCAGCGAGCAACGTCATACTTGCCGTGGACGGGACCAACGGTCACATCACGCTTGGCAGCGGCCGATGCTACTATGTCGCGATGATCACATCAAGCCGACAACGACTGAGACGGGGCATATCTCGGTAAGATCTGGAGGATGCCAGCAGGGCCCGCGCTAATATAATGTTGCGAACATATGTTAACATACATGGAGATTCGGGGGACGGGGGCAAAGCTTACGAACAAGGTTGCAAGCCCGCGTATTGCACATCAAAGGCGCAAGCGTATCATGATGGTGCACAGAAGACTTCCATGCAGTTTGTGTAAACGGTGTAGTGTGTCTGCGGCACGTCGAACGTCAACGTCACAGGTTGTGCGAAACATGCACGCGCACGGCGGATCAAGATCGTATGTCTCGCACCGATAATACGCGACACGCGTATTCACAAACGCGATGCTTCAGGGAGCGCGATCCACAGTCGCTGGCCTGAAGATTCTCTACACTTGGGAGGTCAGAGAGAACGCGTTTCACGGGAGCTTGCCTGGGGAACATTCGGCGGCGCGTTTCGAACCGGGGGGTGCTCCCCCCCCAACACTCGGCGCCGTCGATGAAAACCAGGGGGACTCCCCTCCCCCCCAAACCCCCCCCCCTCCCGAACCCCCCCCTCCCTCACCTCCCTCCCAGGGGGGGGGGGGTTCAAAACCCTCCCCCCCCCCTCGGCGCTGGCGCCGGCGCTGGCGGACGCCAGCAGCGCCCACGGCAGGGACGCAGCGACGATGACCAGAGGCATCCCAGGGAGGGGGGGGGTTCACCCTCCCCCCTCCCTGGCGCCGGGGGGGTATTATTATTACTATTATTATTACTATTGTTATTATTATTGTTATTCTTATTATTGTTATTGTTATTATTATTATTATTATGAGGAGCCGTGTGCGCGCACATAAGCAAAATATGGTCTGCTACTGCGAGCGGCTGTACTCTCGAGCAGCATCCTTCCAAAATTCTGGTTTGATCTCTAATATGTCACTCCACTGCAACCCGCTCTGATTGCAGGTGGCTCAAGCGTTCTCGGTCCATGCACAACGCGGTCTGCCTCTCCTCCGCTTCTGGGGAGGGGGGCTCGGGATAACGGAAAATTGTTTTTTTAACTGCCCTGCGAACTGGGGGATCGTTGCTTCTGAGTGCAATTTCAGCAAAAAGAACAAGCTGCCGCTGCAACAAAAGGCTGCTCAATTTTACGCACCGTACCTGTTCAACCCCCCCCCATCGCGCCAGCGCCGGCGACGGCGGGGACGCAGCGACACTTACCACCACTACCACCACCTCCACTACCACCACTACCACCGCCTCAACCCCCCACCACCACCACCAACAGCACCACACAACCACCACCACCACCACCACCACAGCTACCACCACCACCACCACCACTACCACCACCACCACAATCTACCACACCACCACCACAATCTACAACACCACCACCACCACCGCCACAACCACCACCACTACCAGCAGCACAACCCACCGCCACCACCACAAACCACCACACCACCACCACCACCACCGCCACCAACACCACCACAACAAACGTCCACAAATCACCGCCACCACCACAACCCACCACCACCACCACCACAAACTACCACCACACCACCACCACCACACCACTACAACCACCACCACCACAATTCACATCACCACCACCACCACACAAGCCCACCACCACTACCACTACAATCTACCACAACACCACCACCACCGCCACAACCACCGCCACGAACGACAGCACAACCCATCACCACCACCACAAACCACCACACCACCACCACCACCACCACCGCCACCACCACCACCAGTACCACCTCAGCAAACCACCGCCACAACCACAACCCACCACCACCACCACAAACCACCACCACCAACCACCAAACCACCACCACCACCACTACAACCCACCACCACCACCACAAAACTACCACCACACCACCACCAAACCACCACCACCACCCACCGACGCAACCACCACCACAACAAACTACCACACCACCACCATCACAACCACCACCACCGCCACCACCAACACCACCACAACCCACCACCACCACCACCACCGTCGTCCTCGGCGACGCTCCCCGCCACCGCCGCCCGCCGCCGCAGGCGCCGGCGCCGCCCCAGAAATGGAGATCGTCGTCCCCGCCGCCGTCGCCGCCGCCGACGCAAGCGTCGGCCCGAGGAGACGGGAAGCAGGGAGGGGGGGAGGGGTCGAACCCCCCCCTCCATCCAGGGGTGGGGGGGGGATACGGTTTCACCCCCTCCCGTCCAAGCGATCACAGAACGCGCTCTTTCGGAGGTCAAAAACCAGGGAGCCCTCCCCTCCCCCCCAAAAAATCAAATAAATCCTCAAAGGGGGGGCTGAAACGAAAGGGCCCCGCCCCCGTAACTACCCCCCCCCTTTCCCCGCAGAAAATCAAGAGGTCCAGACGCACACGCCCCGGAAAAGGAATTCAGGGTCCAGTAATTACCCCCCCGTGCAACCCCCCCCGGCAACGATAGCGACGACGACGGCGACAGCGACGACCTCGGCGCCGCCAGCAACAACGCGGACGACGACGACGACAAAGACGACGACGAAGAAGACGACGCCGACGCCTATGAAAACGCCGGCGACGGCGACGTCAGCGGCGGCGCACCTGTCGATGGCGCCCGCGCCAAGCACCAGCTCTGATGAACTCTTGGGATCGACCCAGCCCTACTAGAGTCCTACTGGAGCTCGGTCCAGCTCTACTAGCACCCTGCTAGCTAGATAGATACAGCTCTACTACAATCTTCTTTAGGTTCGATCAAGCTCAAATGAAATCGTATACAACATCGGCCCAACTTTAATATAATCCTACAATGGCAAGATCCAGCTTTACCGGATCCAGCCTTTCTCGAACGGGGACGGCACGGAACGGGCGATGAGTAAGGTCCACGCGCGCGGTTACGTGCCCTGACGTGGCCGTTGCCAGGCCGGGGCCACGGCCGGGGCCGGAACACACCATACTGCCTAAGACGACTGCCAACACCCTCCGTCGCTTCCTCCTCCTCATCCTCTTCCTCCTCCTCCTCCTCCTCCCCCTCCTCTTCCCCCTCCTCCTTTCTTGCATTAGAGTAACACTAGGTGCGAGCCTCCCCCTCCTCCTCCTCCTCCTCCTCCTCCTCCTCCTCCTCCTCCTCCTCCTCCTCCTTTTTTCCCCCTCTTCTTCATCCTCTTCCTCCTGCTCCCATGCTCCTCCTGCCTCCTGCTCTTCCTGCTTCTCCTGCTCCTCCTGCCCTCCTGCCTCCCTCCTCCGCCTCCTCCTCCTTCTTCTCCTTCTCCTCCTCCTCCACCGTCCTCTTCTTCCTCCTGCTCCTCCTCCTCCTCCTCCTCCTCCTGCTCCTTCTCCTCCTCCTCCTCCTACTCCTCCTCCTCCTCCTCCTCCTCCTCCCGCCTCATCCCCTCCTCCTCCTCCTCCTCCTCCTCCTCCTCCTCCTCCTCCTCCTCCTCCTCCTCCTCCCGCCTCATCCTCTCTCCTGCTTTCGCGAGGTAGAGCTCCCAAATTATGAAACAGGGCAACGAATACGCACGGTGCGTCATGGGACGTCCAGGATCGACAGCACAGGCCAGAGGCCCTCTCCTCCTCCCTCCTCCTCCTCCTCCTCCTCCTCCTCCCGCCTCATCCTCTCTCCTGCTTTCGCGAGGTAGAGCTCCCAAATTATGAAACAGGGAAACGAATACGCACGGTGCGTCATGGGACGTCCTCCCGTTCCTCCTCCCATTCCTCCTCCTGCCCCTCCTCCTCCTCCTCCTCCTCCTCCTCCTCGTCGTCCTCCTGCTCCTCCTCGTCCTCCTCCTCCTCCTCCTTCCTGCCTCCTCCGTCCTCTCTCTCCCTCCTCCCTCCTCCCTCTCCCCCCTCCCTACTCCTCCCTGCTCCTCCCTCGTCCCACCTCGCTCACTCCTGTTCCTCCTGCTCCTCCCCCCCCTCCTCCTCCTCCTCCTCCTCCTCCTCCTCATCATCCCCTCCTCCCCCGCCCTCCCACGTCCTCCCTCCCTCCCCCTCCTCGCGCCTCCTGCTGCACCCCCCCCCCCCGGCCGCGGCCGCCCCCCCCCCAGGCCGCGGCCGGGGCTCGCAAAAGGGGTGCGGCCGCGTCGTTGTTACTCAGGTCGCCCTCCAACGCCGCGATCTTCGCCTTGCCGACGCGCCCGGCCGGCCCCACCCCAAACTCGGGCGCGTCCAAGAGGGGGATTCGCAAATCATGGCCCGAGGCCCGTGCACGGGCGAGGGGGGGACCAAGGGACGAGTTGAAAGAAGAGGCGGGCATCAAATCTAGGGAAACATCATGCCCCTGGCCATGATATCCACACACGCCTTGTCACCACCCCCGTCTTGGCCGCCCCCGATAGACAGTCTTGTTTCAATCCCCGCGTCTTTAGCCGATGCCCAGCCCCAAGCCGCAGGGGCCCTGGGCCAATCTCACCCCAAACTTCATAGTGTCGTGCAGTCGGACCTGGGCCAGAAGAACGCCCCTCAAGAACATGAGACCCTCCGTCGGCCAAAACACACAGAACGTCCAAGGGTACCCTCCCCAGGATGCAAAATAGCCTCCAACAAATACGAAGAACATTCGGGTACCCTCCCCGAACCGACCTCGATCTTGTACGTAGGTCCGACTGTCAAACGATCGCGACGGAAGATGTTCTATAATTCTCGGCCTCGGAGGGTCCTCGCCTGGCCTTGGGCACGTCACAGAACGGCTCGGGATGAGAAGCCAGCCTCCGTGGACGCCGCGTGGAACAAAGCAAAACGTCGATTGCCTGAGGCCACCACCGCCCCCAGGCATCCAGCGGACTGCCTTTGTCCAGTCCCGCGGTCTCTCGCTCGGTCGCGGCCAGGAGGGGGGCGTCAAAGAGGAGGGTTCGCAAATCATGGCCCGAGGCATGTGCGCGGACGAAGGGCGGACCAGGGGACGTGTTGACATAACAAGTGGGTGCCACTGATTATGGGGAGGCATTACGGCTCTGGCCACCATGATGCCGGCCCCCCTGACCGTCGGTCGGAAGAAGTGGGTAGAAATATGGAGTACGAAGGCGTTGGAAATAAATTGGGCTTCCGCCCATTCCCCTGAAGATGAGGGAAGAGGGACAACCGCTTTACTCCTGAAGTTGCAAAGCGCTTGAAGTAGATTGATCTGGATGTCCCCAAATACCTCCTTCCGTCGACAGGCGCGTAGTCATCCACCTCTTGGTTGGTCGTCCCCGATTCGCCAATCTCCGCCCCAAGGGGCCCGGGGCCCTCAGGAACGGATCTGGCACGGAGAGCTGCCCCCCCCTCCCCCCCTGGGGGGGCGTCCCTGGAGCACTGGGCCGCGGATTGAGAATCAGATCGTCGGATGTCTGGGCCTCCTCCCCTCACCCTGCTCCTCCTCCTCCTCCCTCCCTCCCTGTCTCCTCCCTCCCCGAGGCCCGAGCCGTGAGCAGTCGCAGCCGGCTTGCCCCCCTCGGCACACGCTCACATCCTGGCTCGGGCCCCGCGCGTCGCCCACCGAAGGCGGGTGGCCTCGCCAGGCCGTCGTGGTGGTGCGCGCCGCCTCCCTCGCCGCCGCCACCTCCGAGGCCGCTTCCCCTGCCGTATCCCCCCGCTCCTCCGGGCGCTGCACCGGGCGGTCCTGGGAAACTGGTTCTCCCGCCGTTGTCGCTGGCCCAGATTCTCGGCCTACACCACTTCCTGCCGTGCACAAGTCCACCTCTCGGCCAGACGTCTCCGTCCACTGCACAGAGTATTCCGCGGCATCTCGATCCTCCTCCTCCTGGACAGTTCGAATCGGTCCCGCTGTGGGCCGCACGGTCGAAGCGACGAGTTTGATCGGTCCTCTTCCTCTCCGTGAAACACGCATTGTGGGTCCTCGTCGCCTCCGCCGTCAGGCGAGATTTAACGCCTCGGAATCGCAAGTTCGGCTGAAGGCCTTCAGGGTGCTCAGCAAACCCCTCCTGCACCTCCACTCGCCGCTGGCTCTGGTTGCGATGAGGCTAGCGGATCCGTGCGCTCTGTCCTTGCTCGCACGCCCAGGCGGCCCCCACGCATGTCCCCCATGGGTCGCCCCCGTTCGCGCTCCAGGTCCCCTCGCAGGCCAATCGGCGACATCGCCGCGCAGCTTAGACGCATCGAGCCTAAGCAGAAGCGCGCCACATCGACCTCGCCGCCACGTGCTGTCTGCTCCCCGCGGAGCCCTGCAAGGGCGGAGGGCAACTTACTCTCTCCAGCCCGCAGTCCCCCCGAGCCTGCTCGGTGTTCGGACGGGTCGGATCGGCACTGGCTCCCGCAGAGCCAATACGACAACGTGCACGCGCTCTCCACCTCTCGCCCTGACAAGGACATCACTCCATGCCCATTTGGCCGCTCGTGCGGCGGTCCTCTCTTGCGAAGCGGCTGTTCAATACAGCGCTATGCCGCCAGAGGAGCGGCCGTCTCTGCCCTCCCGTTCGAGCTCGCACTCTGCTGCAGAGCCTCACCAGAAAAACCAAGCATGCCAAGACGACCTTTCTTCCGTTCGCCCGCATTCCTGCAGGACTTGTCGAAGACAAGTCTGGCCAGCGGTGCGCTCCAACAGCGGATTGTTTCCACTGCACTGTATGTACTTCTCCAAACGAGCCTCCGACTTGCGCCAACTCTGGCACCCGCTCCGAAGACGATTGGCGAGGGGGCAATCTCTGCAAAACCGGCGAAGGATGCTTGACTCAATACGCGTTGCCCCGCGAGCAAGACCTTTGGGCAGAGTAGTTCGAGTCTCAAGGTAAAGTCTCTTGGGCCTCCGCTCGCTCTGTACCTGTCCAGGTATTCGCCCTGCTGCATGGCCTTTCCCTGCCCCCTCGCTGTGGGTCGCCACTGTTCGCCTCTTCTAGTTGGCCAGCTACCCTACCCCTGCACGCTGCGGCACCATTCCTGTTCAGTGCCACGTCCTTCTCGCACTGTGCCTGCTGCCTCGGTGCTTGCAGGTCTCGTCAGCGCTGCCTTTGCCCTCGCGTCCTCGTCGTGGGTCGCCCCCGTTCGCCTCCCGCGCTCTCGGGCTCCTCTCGATCATCGGAATTGCTGTTGTTCTTCCTGTTGTGGCGAGCGCCTCCCCGTTGCCTCTCTGCCAGACTCTGCATTGCATTGGCGTCTCCCTGCTGGGGGGGTCCGTTCTCGCTTCTGTGATCTTCCGTTGCGGATTCGTTGTCAACAATGCTACAATGATATGCGTCTCTGTACCTACGTGTTGATGCCATCTTCTAGATGCACGTGCCAAGTCCTGCATTGTCAGGTTCAGGGCGAGCCGCGTCTTCGTCCTCTCTCTTGACGGCCCTCTGCGGCCGCTTCTTTGGTTGCACCATCAACACACTTTGCTGCACGTTGGGGGGTCCACTTGGGCGAACAGGACCGCGCTTTTGCCTCTCTGCCCTCCGTCGCCCCGTCCCCCCCGCTTCGCCTCTGCTGCCCTCCCCCCCGTCCTCCCTCGGCTTGGGTTGGCGCTCGCCCTGTCGGGCCTTCGAGCCTCCCTCGCCAATCGGGCTGCGGATTATCAGGAGCTTCTCTCTCGAACAGCTTGCGAGTGCGGCCCTGCTCAACTTCCCCTGTCGCGCTGTTTCTGCTGCCTGCCTTCGTCGCCAGCGCCCGCAAGCTTGTTGTCCGTTGTGCGCTCAGCGCACGTCGGCTTGCCCCTAGTGGGCTGGGTGGGCTGATGGCGCACGTGGTACTCGCGACACCCAGCCCACCCCTAACGTGCGAGAACATAGCGTGACGCTTCATCCGACGTTCGACGACGACGACCTCTCTTCTCCCTCCGCCCTCCCCCTCCACTTTCTCCTTTCTCCTCCTCTTGCTCTTCCTTCTCCTCCTCCTCCTCTTCCTGCCGATCTGTCCACAGCAGATGGGCCTCCGCGGCCTCCTTTGCCGACGTGAAGTCGGCGTCCAAGGTGGCCTTCTTCGCGGTGAACTCGGTGTGCAGATCCTCGATGGTCGAGATGATGCCGTCCGAATGGTACTTGTACTCCTGCCCTTCTCCCAACATGGTTTCGTGATGATCGGCCCCCAACCCCAGAAAAGACTGCCCCTGTTGGACATATTTTGTGACAACTCTCTGTCGTTATTGTATAAAGTATGAGCCACGTCTACATCGCAAAACAGAAGACCAATGTAAGGCCGCCGCGATGGCCGCGGCGACCTCCAAAACCCATCGGGAACTTTGATGCGGGGTCGGATATCACGCAACGGCAAGAGTAGATGGAGGAGGAGGCATACTCATGAACATTCGGAGGTCTATGCGGGTCTCTTGGATCAGCGCTGGTCCCCCGGAACCTCTATTTAGGCCGTCTTACCATCTTCGACAGAGGAGGAAGGATCATCATCCCCCTCATCCTGCTGCTCTCTCCTCCATCCTCCTTGTTGCCCCATTCCTCTTCCCCATCCTCCTACCATCTCCTTCGACGTAGCATGTTTGTTGTGACGCTGGCCCTCAAGAATCTCGACCCCTTTCCGAGGGCGTGCAATTCATCCTGGCTCGTTGTTTGACAATCCCGAAGCTAAAACAATTCCTCCAAACACTGAAACAATAGAACAACCAACCGTCACGATTTCTGTCGCGAAGTCCGAGTCTCAGGGCATTCCGCTCCCCCCTCCCCCCCAAAGCTTCCTCAATCGTCCGGCCTTCCTCCGTCGTCGTCCCTCCCCCATCGGCATTGGCCCTCCGGGCGGGAGGGCAGCGGCAGAAAGGTAGTTAGTTGAAGGATGAGAAAAGGCGGCGGTAGCGGGCAGGAGGGCGGGAAGGGAGACGTTTGTTGTTGTTCCCCACATCCAAAGTGGGGTTCTTGTTCCCCACATCCTAAGTGGGGTTCTTGTTTTCTCTGCACACCCTTCGCGCAGGATCTCCTCCTCCTCCTCCTCCCTCTCCTCTGCTCCTCTTTGCTTCCTCCTCCGCATCATCATCACCATCACCATCACTCCCCACTCATCATCATCATCACCATTAGCATCACCATCACCATCCAACGATCACTCACCATCATCGGCATCGAACGATCATCATCATCATCATCATCATCATCATCATCATCATCATCATCATCATCATCATCATCATCATCATCATCACTACTCGCTGACTTGAGGCCTGAATATGGAGGAAGTATCAGGCGGGAGCCTCGTCTGTGAGTGAATTGTGAGGAAATCTCAGGCGGGAGCCCCCTCCATATGGGGCCCGCACTTCATGTTCGAATCCGAGCGGGTCATCCGAAACGTGTAACTGTCGTCACTTTTGGGCTCTTGAGGCCTGAATATGTAGGAAGTCTCGAGCGGGAACTTCGTCTGTGAGTGAATTGCGAGGAAGTCTCAGGCGGGAGCCCCCTCCCTATGGGGCCCGCACTTCATGTTCGAATCCGAGCGGGTCATCCGAAACGTGTAACTGTCGTCACCTTTGGGTTCTTGAGGCCTACATATGAATGAATTGCGAAGAAGTCTCCGGCGGGAGCCCCCTCCCTATGGGGCCCGCAGATCATGTTGGTAATCCGAGCGGATCATCCGAGACGTGTAACTGTCGTCACTTTTGGGCTCTTGAGGCTTGAATATGGAGGAAGTATCAGGCGGGAGCCTCGTCTACTTTTGGGCTTTTGAGGCCTGAATATGGAGGACGTCTCGAGCGGGAGCCTCGCCTGTGAATGAATTGCGAGGAAGTCTCAGGCGGGAGCCTCCTCCCTATGGGGCCCGCACTTCAAGTATGAGTGAATTGCGAGGAAGTCTCAGGCGGGAGCCCCCTCCATATGGGGCCCGCAGATCACGTTGGTAATCCGAGCGGGTCATCCGAAACGTGTAACCGTCGTCACTTTTGGGCTTTTGAGGCCTGAATATGGAGGAAGTATTCGGCGGGAGCCTCGTTCACTTTTGGGCTCTTGAGGCCTGAATATGGAGGACGTCTCGAGCGGGAGCCTCGTCTGTGAGTGAATTGCGAGGAAGTCTCAGGCGGGAGCCTGCTCACTATGGGGCCCGCACTTCATGTTCGAATCCGAGCGGGTCATACGAAACGCGTAACTGTCCTCACTTTTTGGCTCTTGAGGCCTGAATATGAGTGACTTGCGAGGAAGTCTCAGGCGGGAGCCCCCTCCTTATGGGGCCCGCACTTCATGTTCGAATCCGAGCGGGTCATCCGAAACGTGTTACTGTCGTCACTTTTGGGCTCTTGAGGCCTGAATATGGAGGAAGTATCAGGCGGGAGCCTCGTCTGTGAGTGAATTGTGAGGAAGTCTCAGGCGGGAGCCCCCTCCCTATGGGGCCCGCGTTTCATGTTAGAATCCGAGCGGGTCATCCGCAACGTGAAACTGTCGTCACTTTTGGGCTCTTGAGACCTGAATATGAGTGAATTGCGAGGAAGTCTCAGGTGGGAGCCCCCTCCCTATGGGGCCCGCACTTCATGTTCGAATCCGAGCGGGTCATCCGAAACGTCTAACTGTCGTCACTTTTAGGCTTTTGAAGCCTGAATATGGAGGAAGTATCTGGCGGGAACCTCGTCTACTTTTGGGGTCTTGAAACCTGAATATGGAGGAAGTCTCGAGCGGCTTCATGCCCACGAAGCGCTTCGAGCCGGGGGACCCTCTGATCGCGTTCTTGGGATGCACGCGCGAGGGCAAGCGCTTCCCACCAGAGGTTTGGTCTGCCTGGGAGAAGACGTTGGCCTCTGACAACCACGGCGTCCTGGACCCACGGCGCCAGCACGAGAATTTCCGGCTCGGCTATGGCATGGGCATCTACTGGGAGACGCTGGCGAGGTGGATCAACACGCGCGCTCGTCGCGACGCGCGGCGCCTCGGCGTCCCCCTCGTCTTCCTGCGGGCCGTAGACGAGTGCGGCACGATTCAAGGCGACCCAGACGCAGGCCGGCGCCTCCTGAACGTCCCGAACATGCACAAGACGGGGGACATCCACGGCGTCTAACCGGCACACGTCGGCATGGAGGTCCGGTTCAAGGCCGCGCAGGAGGAGCTGAAGAAGAAGAAGTTGGGGCTCGTGCAGGAGCAACGGGCCACCATCGTGTCTTTCGAGTTTCCCGCAGACGACGAGCGGGACTACGAGGAGTGCGCGCCGGGCCAGCTCTTCCGCCCCCGCTACCTACCGCAGGGACTCTGGCGGCAGGTGCACGGATTCCAGGAGTCCCCGATCTACAAGGAGGTCGCCGAGGTGCTGCAGCAGGGCGCCGATGGCGCTGCCGACGACGGCGAGGCCGAAGCGCGGGCGCGGAGCTTGCTCATGTTCAGGCCCAGCGAGCAGGAGCTCGCGTGGCAAAGCTCGGGGGCGCACACTGTGCGCCGCTCGGGATTCACACTGACGCGCGCGTCCTACCTGACCTCCACGCTGTCGCAGGGCCAGACGCTGCGCAAGGGCGTCACCATCGACTGCGCCAGGGATGAGGACGCTGGCTGCACGGGCATGTCGGACGATATGTGGTGGCTGCACGTCTACGTCATGTTCTCCCGCGCCACATGCATGCGGAACATGCTGATCCTGCGGCCGCCCGCGCGAGAGTTCCTGGAGCGCGGGCCGCCGGCGTCCCTGCGGAAGGCGCTGGACGAGTTCGACAAGAGAGCGGTGGACTCCAGGGCTGAGGCGGAGCAGCTCGCGGCAGAGCTGGGCTTCATGCTGCCCCCCGCCTGAGCGCCGCGGCGCGCGCCTGCAGGCCCGCGGAATTGTCCCAACGGCTAGCTCCCACGCCCCAGCGGCCTGCGAGGTTGTCTCAACGGCCCAGCCCGAAGGTTTGCCCCGACGGTTTCGCGATCTAGCCGTCGGCAGACGCGCGCGCGCTGGCCGAGGCGGCGACGGCGCTGAGGAAAATAAAGTTGCTTGCCCCGACGAGGGAGAAGGGGAGGTGCACATGGAGAAAAGGCAGGGGGATGAGGAGGGAAGGGGCATGGGGGAGGCCGACGACGAGGAGGAGCGGCGAGAGAGGAGGAGGAGGAGGAGGAGGAGGAGGAGGAGGAGGAGGCGGAGGAGGAGAAAGAGGAGAAAGAGGAGGAGGAAGAGAAATATAAGGGGGAAGAGAGGGCAGTGCAGGGAGCGAGAGGAGAGGGTGTCCGCCAGGGGGAGGAGGAAAGGGCAAAGGGTAAGCTGAACAGATTCTCGTGCGGGGTCCTACCGTCGGAGTAGTTTTCTCTGCGCACGCCGCGCAGGATCTCACACCCCCCCTTCCTCTCTGTCTCTCTCTCACACGGACTCACCATCATCACCGTCATCATCACCATCAACCACCATCATCGTCATCACACGCACACACTCATCGTCATTACCATCATCACCGCCATCAACCACCATCACCGTCATCACTACTCATCATCATCATCATCCTCATCATCATCATCGTCACCATCACCACCATTCTATCACCCACTCACGCACTCAATTGCTCACTCATCCTCAGTAGGCTTCGATTCGGAAGCAGTGGTCCTCCGACGATAGGACCGTCACCTCTGTCAACATCATCGCCACCATCACCATCATCATCTCTCGATCACCCACTCACTGGTCATCATCATCATCATCAGCAGCATCATCATCAATCATCACTCATTCATCATCAGCACTCAATGACTCATCACTTCGTCATCAATCACTCCCTAGATTGAATATGGAGGAAGTATCAGGCGGGAGCCTCGTCGGTGAGTGAATTGCTAGGAAGTCTCAGGCGGGAGCCCCCTCCCTATGGGGCCCGCACCTCACGTTGGGAATCCGAGCGGGTCATCCGAAAACGCGTATCTGTGGTCACTTTTGGGCTCCTGGGGCCTGACTATGGAGGAAGTATCAGGCGGGAACCTCGTCTGTGAGTGAATTGTGAGGAACTCTCAGGCGGGAGCCCCCTCCCTATGGGGCCCGCGCTCCATGTTGGTAATCCGAGCGGGTCATCCGAAACGTGTAACTGTCGTCACTTTTGGGCTCCTGAGGCCTGAATATGGAGGAAATATCAAACGGGAACCTCGTCTGTGAGTGAATTGCGAGGGAGTCTCAGGCGGGAGCCCCCTCCCTATGGGGCCCGCACTTCATGTTGGTAATCCGAGCGGGTCATCCGAAACGTGTAACTGTCGTCACTCTTGGGCTCCTGAGGCCTGAATATGGAGGAAGTATCAGGCGGGAGCCTCGTCTGTGAGTGAATTGCGAGGAAGTCTCCGACGGGGGCCCCCTCCCTATGGGGCCCGCAGATCATGTTGCGAATCCGAGCGGGCCATCCTGAAACCTGTAACTGTCGCGTGACCTTCGCGCTTGCCACGGACGCAGTGACACGCATGACGCGCAGGAATCCACCTACAAGAGGCCGCATCACCACTTCGGGCGCGTCCCCATCGTGCTGCACCTCGGCGATTTCCTGCAGCTGAAGCCCACCGGCAGCATCGGCCTCCTAGCGGACCCCGACGAGCTCCTGGAAGACGACTCGTACAAGTACAAGGAGCCGCCGACGTTGGAGACTCAGCACGGCATCGACGTCTTCAAACACATCCCCTGCGTCTTCGAGCTGAAAGGCACGAAGCGCTTCGAGCCAGGGGACCCTCTGATCACGTTCGTGGGCTGCACGCGCGAGGGCAAGCGCTTCCCACCAGAGGTCTGGTCTGCCTGGGAGAAGACATTGGCCTCGGACAACCACGGCGTCCTGGACCCTCGGCACCAGCACGAGAACGTTCGGCTCGGCTACGGCATGGGCATCTACTGGGAGACGCTGGCGAGGTGGATCAACACGCGCGCCCGTCGCGACGCGCGGCGCCTCGGCGCCCCCCTCGTCTTCCTGCAGACCGTAGACGAGTGCGGCACGATTCAAGGCGACCCAGACGCAGGCCGGCGCCTCCTGAACGTTCCGAACATGCACAAAACCGGGGACATCCACGGCGTCTTACCGGCACACGTCGGCATGGAAGTCCGCTTCACGGCCGTGCAGGAGGAGCTGAAGAAGAAGTTTGGACTCGTGCAGGAGCAACGGGCCACCATCGTGTCCTTCGAGTTTCACGCAGACGACGAACGGGACTACGAGGAGTGCGCGCCGGGCCAGCTCTTCCGCCCCCGCTACCTACCGCAGGGACTCTGGCTGCAGGTGCACGGCTTCCAGGAGTCCCCGATCTACAAGGAGGCCGCCGAGGTGCTGCAGCAGCGCGCCGATGGCGCTGGCAACGACGGCGAGGCCGAGGCGCGGGCGAGGAGCTTGCTCATGTTCAGGCCCAGCGAGCAGGAGCTCACGTGGCAGAGCTCGGGGGCGCACACTGTGCGCCGCTCGGGGTTCACCCTGACGCATGCGTCCTACCTGACCTCCACGCTGTCGCAGGGCCAGACGCTGCGCAAGGGCGTCGCCATCGACTGCGCCAGGGATGAGGACGCTGGCCGCACGGGCGCGTCGGACGAGATGCGGTGGCTGCACCTCTACGTCATGTTTTCCCGCGCCACGTGCATGCGGAACACGCTGATCCTGCGGCCGCCCGCGCGAGAGTTCCTGGAGCGCGGGCCGCCGGCGTCCCTGCGGAACGCGCTACAGGAGTTTGACAGGAGAGCGGTGGGCTCCAGGGCTGAGGCGGAGCAGTTCGCGGCAGCGCTGGGCTTCGTGCTGCCACCCGCCTGGGCGCCGCGGCGCGCACCTGGAGGCCCGCGGGGTTGTCCCAGCGGCTGGCTCCCGCGCCCCTGCGGCCTGCGAGGTTGCCCCAACGGCCTGGCCCGAAGGGTTGCCCCGACGGCTTCGCGATCTAGCCGTCGGCAAACGCGCGCGTGCTGGCCGACGCGGCGACGGCGCCGAGGAAAATCGAATTGTTTGCCGCGACCAGGGGGAACGGGAGGTGCACATGGAGAAGAGGCAGGAGGATGAGGAGGGAAAGGGCATGGGGGAGGGCGACGACGAGGAGGTGGCGCGAGAGGAGGAGGAGGAAGAGGAGGAGGAGGAGAAGGAGGAGGAGGAGGAGAAGGAGGACGATAAATAAAAGGAGGAATAGAGGGCAGTGCAGAGGGCGAGAGGA
This sequence comes from Prorocentrum cordatum, assembly GCA_963575745.1. Classification (NCBI taxonomy): domain Eukaryota; class Dinophyceae; order Prorocentrales; family Prorocentraceae; genus Prorocentrum; species Prorocentrum cordatum. Next base: position 764,776 of record CAUYUJ010015726.1, read on the forward strand.
GAGGGCGTCCGCCAGGGGGAGGAGGAAAGGGCAAAGGGTAAGCTAAACATATTTTCATGTGGGGTCCTGCCGTCGGAGTAATTGCCGTTGTTGTTGCTGCTGTTGTTGTTGCTGCTGCTGTTGTTGTTGCTGTTGTTATTGCTGCTGTTGTTGCTGCTGTTGTTGTTGTTGTGATTGTTGTTGTTGTCGTTGTCGGTGTCGCTGTCGTTGTTGTTGGTGTTGGTGTTGGTTTTGTTTGTGTTTTTGTTGTCGTTGTCGTTGTCGACGATGCTGTCGTTGTCGTTGTCGTTGTCGTTGTCGTTGTCACTGTTGTTGTTGCTGTTGTTGTTGTTGCTGTTATTGTTGTTGTTGTTTCTATTGTTGTTTGGCTTGGGCACTTTCGTTGTTCCGACGAGCGAGCGAGCGAGCGAGCGCGCGATGTCGGCCCGACGGGGACCGGCCCTACGAGGGCAGCGCGCGGGGGCCGGGGCCCTCAGGAGTAGGAGTCGGCAGTGGGAGCAAGAAGTCGGCGCTGGAGTCGGAGAGGCCGGAATTGGAGTCGTAGGGACGACCGAGCTGGGAGGAGCACGCAAAGTCTGAATCGAGGAGGTATGTCGCTTCCTTGTTCTTGCAAGCGAGCGGGGAAGGCAGGGAGGGGGGGGGGGGGGCGGGGGGGGCGAGGGGCGGCGAAGACCGACGCGCCCCCCTGGAAGCCTCGGGTGGCGACCCGGGGGGATCCCGGTCGAGAAGGGCCCTCGGGCCCGGAGACGCCCCCGCCCTGCCTCCCCGCCCTGGCCTGGGCCTGCTGGCGACGGGAGGACGCGGGGATGGGGGGGTGGGAGCACGGGAGGAGATGGGCGGAGGGCAACACATCTACATATATATATATATATATATATATATATATATATATATATGTATAGCTCGCGACGCCGTCGAGGCCATCATTCTTTTGGGACAGGAAAGGGCCGGGCGATGCGATGCAATCGCGCAACTGCAGATGAGACGGCGGGCGCGGGCACCAGCAGCAGCAGAGACCCACTTTGGTGGCCCCCACCCCTGACAGATCAGTTCAAAGTAGGCGAGGCGGGATGGCAATGGGAAAACTTTGAGCACAAATATGAGTACGTATGCAAGCCAATAACGTCTGTAGTGTTCTCGCCGGCAGAAAAACCGACCCTTTTCAATCGAAAATGGTCGGTTTCTGCGTTGCTCCCAGACGCCTGTACTTTACAAGGTTTCGTCCGGTTCCCCGTCTCCGCTCAGCATTCAGTTGTAAAAACTACCAGCTCGCGACGCCGTCGAGGCCATCATTCTTTTGGGACAGGAAAGGGCCAGGCGACGCGATGCAATCGTGCAACTGCAGATGAGACGGCGGGCGCGGGCACCAGCAGCAGCAGAGACCCACTTTGGTGGCCCCCACCCGATCCCGAAGGTTTGTCTGGCCGAAGGCCGCATTAACTAGTCATTTTCATGGCGAGCGAATGGAGGGCCTGCCCGGGCTGCAGAGAAAGGGACTGAACGATGCACTGGGCAGCGGCAGCGGCGAGCTGGGAGGGGTACTCAGCAGCGAGCGCGGCGCGCTTTCGACCCTGCTCGTCGCCCCCTTCAAGAACGAGGTGCCTGTTGCCAGCCCTACTGCAAAACCCTCGGCGACCAGAACATATCTTTTCGAGCAGCGGCGATGCGGCGGCACCCCGCGAACAGATGGTGGTGGCTTTTCTGTAGAAAGCGCGCCGTACTGGCACTGATGCAACACAGACTTGCGACAAGAGGGCGACTTACACAGACGAGCCAGCCCAGGGCCAGACCAAATGAGTGAGGTCTGTGGATTCTCGAAGTACACGGGCACTCGAGCTGCAATGCATGCGCGAATCACTTTGAGCGTAAAGCGGTACGTAGCGTTGCCAGCGCCCACCCTGGCCTGCTCATGGGCATTCAGATCAGGAAGACCGAGCGGGTGGAGCGCGGACCTCAGCGGCCGCCGGAGCGCCCTCGTCCAGCTCGTGCACGGCGTGCCGAGCCAAACGGCGCCCACCGCTCGGGACTGGATCCAGCCAAGGACGACGGTCTGGAATGTCGCCGCAACGTGGTCCTCCAGCGGGCTGCGGCTCCAGTCGAGCCCGAAGGCGGCGAAGCCCAGCGCCACCGTCGCACGAGCTATCGTGCCGGCGCCGCAGAACAGCTCCAGCACGGGCCGACGACGCAGCCGGCGCCCTGGGGCCGCCGCGCGCTGGAACTGCCGCCGCAGGTGCCGCCTGATGGCGTCCGGGCCGCCAGCCGCCGCGCCGGCGCCCGCGCCGCCAGTGGCCGTCACCGCGCCGCCGCCGGCCGCTTCCGCGCCCGCTGGGGGGCGACGGCCTGAGCTCCGAGCAGGCCGGCGGCCCCGGCCGGCACGCGGCCAGTCGCCAGCAGCGTGGAGAGGGAGCCCTCGACGAGCGCCATCAAATTGTCCTCGACGAAAGCCCCGAGCTCCAGGGCAGCTGGAGGGATCCAGGCGAGCTCGTCCAGCAGCTTTGTCTCCTTGGTGTGGCGGTTGAGACTCTTCGCGGACCGCCGTCGCCCGCGCCTCTGAATCTCTGGCAGAGACCTCCGTTGCGACAGCATGTCGCCCGAGGCTCCGCCGTGACGCAAGCTGTATAAGTGCGGTCGGAGGCGTTCCAGCGACAGCTCCCGGCAGGCGCTGTCGAAGAGCTTCGGCAGCTGCGCGATCGTCTCCCCCCGCAACGGCTGGTCGGGCAGGGTGCTGAGCTTCAAGGCCGCCAGCAGGGGGGCGAGCCAGCCCTCGCGGTCGAAGAGGATGCTCTCGTCGTTCACGCCCGTCTTGCCTGGGTCCTTGCCGCTCTCGTGCAGGAGCAGCCCGAAGTACTGGTAGAGCGTCCCCGCGGAGGCAGAAGGCGCTATCAAGTGGCGCCGGCGCAGCTTCGCCGCCTCCCCGGGCCTGAGGTAGCACGCAAACATGACGAGGATGCAGATGGCGAGCCGGGAGTGCCCGTCTCGCAGGAGGACGCCCGCGATGGCAAACACGACTCGCCGCGGCAGCGGGAGGCGCGTGCGGCCCGGCGCCCGCCGGGCCCAGGCTGCAGCCGCGCGGTGCGCCCTCGGCAGCTGCGTCGCCGCTCGCTTGTGGAGCGAGCCGAGAAAGTGGGCGACCGCCGCCAGGAGCACGTTCCCCATGTTCCCGCCGCCGCCGAGGAGGAACTCGCTGTCCATGTACTGCACGAGGACCGAGTCGAGGCTGGCATGGTCTGTCCAGTCCAGGCGGTGCCTTGCGCAGAAGCTCGCGAAGGCCGACAGCGCCCCCCGGTAGAGCTTCTCGGTCGAGGGCCGCACCGGCAGCCGCTCCAGCAGCGAGAGCCCCAGGACCGGCGCCGCAGCAGCTGCAAGCTCCTGCGCGCGGCGGGCTCGCTCGCCCCTCAGCGCCGACGCCGTCGGGGCCGCCTGCTTCCTCCCAGTCAGCGCGGCCCGGAGGAGGAGCGCCAGCAACCAGTGCAGCCGCGTGATCCAGCAGCCCCACGCCCGGCAGTGCCGGCGCCGGCCGACTGCCGGAGAACCAGCCAGCGCGCCCGCGACTGCGCCCGTCGGCGGGATTCGCCTCCGACGGGATCCACCTGACAGACAGGGTAGAGCCAGTGGCCACGGAGAGCGCGCAGATCTTGCGAAGGGTGCACTGGAGGTGCCTGCTGCGAGCCCGGCCCTTCCCGACCGACAGGACCAAGGGCAGGTTGTCGGAGAGGGCGAAGAACCGGGGCCCGAACGAAGACGTGGACCGTAACAGATGGCGATACCCAAGAACGAGAGCCTCCCCCTCCAAGGCCAAGATGTTGGCCTGACCGTCGACGAAGACCGCGGCGACCGAGCCCCAGGCCGACTCCCGAATGAAATGCGCGGGGACCTCCTCGAAGTCGACGGGCGGGCGAGGATCGAGCACCGAACGCCCCAGCTCGTCCTGCGCCCCCTTCCCCCCGGGATTGACGTTCGCGTTGTCCGAGCTGTCGAGCGAGGGGGGGTAGCCGAGGTCGGCGGCGGCGTCAGTCTCCTCCGACACTCCTACAGTGCGAGCTCTCGCCTGCGCTCCTCCCTCGACTTTAAACCTCCACTTTTTCAGCAACTCGGCCTGTGGCGCCCACGAGGTCCTTTGGGGCGCGGCGAGCAACGACACCCAGTCCCCACGGAGAGGCGTCTGCACACGCGACGCGCCCGTGCCAGGGGGCGCCCAGGTCGGCCGTGCAAAGGGGCAGCAGGTCGTGAATTAGCTGGAGCTCCTGTCGCGCCGCAGGCCACAGGGGCGCCGCCGTGGGCCCGGTGGCCTGAACGAATGCGTAGGTCGCCCCCAGCACGCACAGCATCTCTCGTCGAAGCAGAAGGGCCCACGTGATGTGGCCGGTGAGCACCCGCAACAGGAACCCGCTGATCAGCTGGCGGCGCAGGGCGCCGCGGATGGCCGCGCGGAGGCGCCAGATGTTGCGAGTCCGAAGGCTGAGCCAGCGCCCCTCGCGCAGCGACGGCCCCAGGAAGTCGCAGTCCTGGAAGGGCTCCTCGACGTCATGAACTGCGAGCCCATGCCGTTGGAGGTCGTCGGTGATAGCCTGCAGCTGCTCGCCCACGTGCTTTGGGGAGCCGCCAAGGACGAAGTAGTTGTCCACGTAGCCGGCGCCCACGACCGAGGATGGGTCGCCAGAGAGCTGGCAGCCGCTATGGCCGTCAAGGATCAGGTTCTCGGGCGAGAAGCCGGCTCGGCACAGGGATGTCTGCAGCACCGTCTGGCGCAGGTGCAGGGCCCAGCTGAAGCCCATCGGGGGCACCGCCACTTGCGGGGGCAGGAGGTCGTCACCCCCCGTGCCGGCCTCCACGCATCCGAAGGGCATCAAATACTTTGCAGGGATCGGAGGCAAGGTGAAGAACTCCTCCATCCCAGCAGGCACCTGCACGTGGTAGAAAGCGACGTCCAGGTCGGCGGAGCCGATGCTGAGGCGAACGTCGCCAGCCTCGAGGCGGCCCCAGGCCGAGGCAGACGGCAGCTGGGTCCTCGGGGCTTCGATGAACGAGCAGTTGGCCACCCGCGTGTCGAAGATGACCCTCAACTTCCCATTCTTGTTAGGTGCAAAAAAATATTCCCATGTTGCCCCGCCGCCCCCGGGCGGGAGACAAGGTGAGCATGTGGCGCTCAGCCGTCGCGCCCAGGAACTTGGCATACTCTGCGGGCGACTGAACGAGGGCGGGGTCAGTGTAGGGCCCGCGCGGACAAGCCTCAGCCCGAAGCTGACGCGCCTCCTCCGCATCTCGAAGCACATGGCACCTCCACTCCTGCAGCGCGGCGGCGCCCCGCTCTCCAAGCAGCCCAAGGAGCGGCGCTGGGGGCTGGGACACATCGGGCCATGAGACGAGGTCTGGCACGTAGGGAGTGGTGGGCCCGCTGCCGTCAGGGTGCAGCGCGGACCCAGCAAGGAGCTCCCGGAGGGCCCCGTTGGGGTCGGACACGTCGTCGCGGCACTCGTCCGGCTCGGGGCCGAGGGCGGCAGCGGTGTCCCAGATGTGACCGACGGCGCAGCGCTGCCCAGCTGTCGGAACGGCCGACTCGGGCGAGGACTTGTCGCCGTATAGGTAATTCAGTGCATGCATGGCAGCGCTGGCCCGGTCGAGCGCGTGCCCGAGGGCGTGGCCCGCCCGAGCGCGCCGCCGGGTGCGAGAGGGGCCAGGCGCCGCGTCGGCTGCTGTGAGCTGCGGCAGCAGGAAGAGGTTGCGCTGGCGACCGTCTTCACGCGAAGGGGGCCCGGCCTCGCCCGAAGCGCGGGCAGCGCTGTTGGCGCCCGCGGAGGCCTGGAGGAGCGAGGGCGGCGGCGGGCCAAGCCGACCGCCCTCCGGCAAGCTAGGCATCGCCGCCTGCGGCACCGGAGCCTCTGCCCCGCCGGCCGCCGCGGCCCCTGCCGCCCCCTCCGCGCCCGCCGCCAGGCTGGCCGCCGGCGAGGGCGCGCTCCTCGCGCGCCTTCCTCCGCTCCTTCGCAACTGCCATCTCTTTCTGCAACTCCGATGCGAGATAGTCGCGAAGGGCGGGGCAGACACACGCAGAGCCCGCGAGCTGCGACGTCCCCATCATGGCCGACCTGTCAGCAGCCGAGGCATCGTCTGGCTCAACGAGAAACCGGTACTTCTCTTCCTGCACCTGGATCGAGCGGGCGACGAGCTCGAGGTGGGCGAGGTTCGTGGCGTGTTCCTGGTCGTAGGTAATTGGCCGTCTCGAGGATGACGCAGCCCGTCTGGTGGATCTCCACTCCTGGATCGGCGGGGTCAAGGCCCGTCTCCGCCAGCCACCTCTGATGATGCGCCGTCGGCGTGCCGCTCCGCTGCGCCATGAACTCTGCCACCCACCGCAACGTGCGCGGCCCTCGCACGGGCCAGTCTGGCCAGGGGAGCTCGGTCATCCGGGTGACTGCGGTGCGGAAGTCCACATGACGGACCCCGCGCGCATCGACCACCACGCCGAAGATCCGGGCGTCGCCGCCAGGTCCAGCCACAGCCGGGGCCGCCGGGGCGCCCGCCGCGGGAGCTGCAGCCGCGGCCGCGGGCGCGCCGGGCGCTGCCAGGGCGGCGGGCGCGACGGGCGCGCCAGGGATGGCCGCCGCGGCCCCAGGCCCGGCTGGCGGGGCGCCCGCGCCGGCGGCAGGGGCGGCGGGCGCTGCCACGGGCACCAGGGCCGCTGGGGCGGCCGCCGCAACGGCCGGGCCGCCCGCAGGGCCGCCAAGGGCCGCCACCAGCCCCGCGAGGCCGCCGCCGCCGCCAGGGCCCCCAGCCGCCGCAGCCGCCGCGCCGCCAGCCGCAGGGGGTGCTGCGCCCACAGGAGCGCCGGCCCCCACGCGCCCGGCGAGGTTGACCACGATGGGCCCGACCGGCACCGCCCCCCTTCTCGCGTATGCTGCGGTTCGAGCTGCATCCACCGCGGCTTGCAACGGGATGTGCCTGAAGTCGTAGACGTCGTCGTTACCCATAGCCGGAGCAGCAGGCCCGATCGTGCCAAGCGGGAGCATCGTCCACTCTGCGATATTCGCCTGGTCGGCCACGTCCTCGTCGTACTCATCGAGGTCGGGAGTCATGATGCCCGCAACGGTGGCCCCGCCGGGCACGAGCGCCACTACCAGGCGGCGGTGCCAAAGGCGCCGGCCACCCACTCTGTATCGGACAGCCAGGAAGTCGCCCTCGGCCAAGCCCGCCGCGATGAGCTGGTGTGGAGCCGCCATGGCGTCAGGCCTGGCGGGCCGCGGCGCGGCGTGCTGCAACCTCCGCCAGCTGCGCGCGCGCCTCCTGCAGCAAGTCCGTTCGGGCGGACGAGGGGTCCGCGAGCTCGGCCAGGCCCGCTGCCCGTGCCGGCGCCGCTGCGGGGGCAGGCGCCAGCCAGCGCTGTGCCAGCAGCACCGCCGAGGCCCCGGCGACCGCGCCGAGGCCGATCAAGGAGAAGCAGGCCCAGGGCCCGGGACACTCCCAGCCCGTTTCCTGCCCGAACTCCCGCGGGAGCGCGCCCTCTGAGCAGGCAAGCGCAGGCGCGCAATTGCAGGTGCAGTCTGGACAGGGGACCGCCGAAGACCGCACGGCGAGGGCGGTTGAGATGCCCCGGGTAATCTCGAGGAGCAGAGCCTCCATGGGAGCCGGGGCCCCCACAAAACTTTGAGCACAAATATGAGTACGTATGCAAGCCAATGACGTCTGTAGTGTTCTCGCCGGCAGAAAAACCGACCCTTTTCAGTCGAAAATGGTCGGTTTCTGCGTTGCTCCCAGACGCCTGTACTTTACAAGGTCTCGTCCGGTTCCCCGTCTCCGCTCAGCATTCAGTTGTAAAAACTACCATCTATATATATATATATATATATATATATATACATACAAGATACAAGACTGCAGTGGCGCTTCGCGCCATGCACCTTGGTCCTTGAAGTTTGGCATGCAGGTGGAATAGCAGGAAGGTCAAGCCAAGCCGACAATTTAGCGATAGATCCTTGTTGCCTTTTCCGGCATCGCCGCTAAAATAATGTATTTCGTTATCTTTCCTCCATGCTTCTGTTTCCTCGTTTTCGCCATACCCTGCGCATTCTCCCCATCCTCCTCAGCTTTTTTGTTGCGGAGGGTCCTGGAGAGCCTCTGGGGGCCTCACAAAAATTGTTTCAGGCTTTCTTAAGGCCTTCTGGAGGCCTCCTGGGTGTATTCTGGGAGTCTCTGGGGGCTTCCTCGGGCCATCCTGCCTCCCTGAACGACCGGGTCACGATTTGGAATGCTTCGGAGGGTGTCTTGGGGCCATCTTGGGCCGCCATCTGGCTATCTGAGGGCCATCTTGGACCCGTGTTGTGCCGTCTCGGGGCTCTCTTGGATTGCCTGGAGGTCCTTTCGGATGGTTGTGGGTCGATTTTGAAGCCTCCCAGGCAGCTTCGGACGCCCAGAAGACCGCTGTCTTGGAGCGTCGGGAAGCCGAAAAGAGGAGAACCCCCAAATTCACTAAAAACCAATAGAGAATCAATGATTTTTGCCTCTTGGGGCCTTCTTGGGAGTGCTCTTGGAGGCCTCTTTGGGGCCGTCCTGGAGGCCTCTTGTGCCATCTTGAGGTCACGTCGGTCACTCTTGGAGCGCTCTTGTGCTGTCTTGGGGATCGCTGGGATGACCCCTCTGATCGCCCTAGGTGTGCTGGGAAGGCTTGACAAAACGCCCTGCGAGGCCCGGGGGGCCGCTTCCAGGCCCGTCCGGAGGGTCCCAAAGCCCTAGATCCCGAGAGTCCAGTTTTTTTTGGGGGGAGGGGTTTTCCCCCCGGCCGGGCTTGCAAAAATGTAGGAATATGTATGTGTATATATATATATATATATGTATATACACATATGCGTGTATCGATTTGCATCGACTCATATAGACATGTGCGTACACGCACGCAACATATCCGCCGATCCGGCGTGTGAGTTTCTGAGAGCGTGGACTTGAGCTCGCTCAAGCTTCGCTCTGCAAGGGGGGTGGAGGGGGCGCCATTCCCGACGCATTTAGTGCTCGGGGGCGGGGGGCCCACAAGCCCCCAAGAAGCCCCCGGGAGGCTCTGGAATGGGGGGCGGGGGGGGGGGCGCCATTCCCGACGCATTTAGTGCTCGGGGGCGGGGGGGGCCCCATGAGGCCCCCAGGAGGCCCCAGAAGGCCCCCAAGAGGCCCGAAAGAGGTCCCAAGAGGCCCCAAAACGACCCCCAAGAGGCTTCCTCAGGTCCTAGCTCAATCCCCTGAGCCTCACTCCTCAAGCCTAAGGATTCTTAGTGGGCCCGGACCCCAAGCTCTCAAATGTCTTGAGGCTCCCCGCGCGCACTCTGGGGCCCCCAAGGTGTTCCCGCATGACTTTTTCGATCCCAAGAGAGGCTCAAGACGGGCCAACAAGACCCCGAGAGGCCCTCAAGACGGCCCAAGAAAGCTCCGAGTCACCGAACGATCGGTCCAAGACGTCCAAGATGGCCCCATGCCCATTACCAAGATAAACATGATAATAATCATCATCATCATCACCATCATCATCATCATCATCATCATCATCATCATCATCATCATCATCATCATCATCATCATCATCATCATCATCATCATCATCATCATCATCATCATCATCATCATCATATCATCATCATCATCATCATCATCAGCATCATCATCATCATCATCATCATCACCATCACCATCACCATCATCATCATCATCATCATCATCAGCATCAGCATCGTCCTCACCATTAGCATCAGCATCATCCCCATCATCTTCATCATCATCAGCAGCATCAGCATCAGCATCAGCATCAGCATCAGCATCAGCATCATCACCATCACCATCAACATCAGCATCAGCATCAGCATCAGCATCAGCATCAGCATCAGCATCAGCATCATCATCATCATCATCATCATCATCATCATCATCATCATCATCATCATCATCATCCGGAGCGCCCCGGATCGGCGGCACTGGCCGGAGGCCAGCACAATATTTTTGCATCGGCTCAGAAAGACATGTGCGTGCACACACACACACACACACACACACACACGTATCATTACATCCGTACGGGAATCACGCGCGCGATTAGCGCGCTCGCGTTCTCGCGAAGGGCATGGGAGGCGTGACAACACATCAGGCGGCTCCTCCTCCCCTGCATGTTTCTCCTCTTTCCCCTGCTTGCCGCGGCTAATTCTGCGTTCCTCCTGCTGCCTGTCCTCCGTCTCCTACTCCTCTTGCTCCTCCCCCTCCCCACGTCCTTCACCCCCCCCCCGAACTCTGTCTCCTTCCTCCTCCGCCATCTGCTCCCTTTCTCCCCTCCTTCTCCTGTTCCTGCTCCTACTCCTCCCCTTCATCGTTCTCTTCCACCTCGTCTTCGTCGATATGAAAGGAAGGTGGGGGGCAGAGCGGATAGGAGGACCGGGACACTATGGAACTACATCGAACACAAACCTATCGGAGGTCCGCGCAAATGTCTTGGACAGCCCTTGCTCCGTATGGATCTCCGCAAGTGTAAGCTCATGCAACTATATCTAGGAAAACAGGGGAGCGGCAATGGAGGAGAGGAGGGAGACAGAGACCCGTGGAGCTTGAGTTGGAAATGTACCCAGGGCAGGTCAGAAAGGCTGGTTCTTAGCGTCAACATGAGTCAACATCCTCCTCCTCCTCCTCCTCCTCCTCCTCCTCCTCCTCCCCCGCCTCGGTCTGAGGAAATACGAAGGCAAAGCCAAGCTAAACAAAACGAGGGATTTGGCCCTTGGGGAGGCCAAACTGGTCAGGATTTGAGGGGCCACGCCGAGTGACCAACGACAACCACCTGGGCGGGTCACATCGGCAGATCCTCTTTTCGAGGGCACGAGCTCCCTCTCAATAGCGGCGGCCCGTTCAAAACATCCTGCTAGACAGGGCCGACGTGGTGCCGAGCACACTTGTTATCCCACACAGGGCTTGGGACATGTTTAGGGCAGCCTTGGGCCATCCCGTTCCACTCTAGGCCACTTTGGGACATCTTGGGAGCCAGCTGAAGCGAAATCCTATCCCCCAATCCTTGCTAACAAGGGGTCGCATGGCGATCCCGATCCTAGACTTTGTGTGAGAGTCGACTAGCCAACAAATTTGAGGCCTGATATGCGATGGGGGAGGCGTCCATTCTCGATAAGGGTACGTCCGAGCAGCCCTCCCGAGGTACAATATCCGCGAATTTCCAATTCTTTCTGAGCGTCCGTGCATTTGAAGAGAACTCGGGGAATTGGGGGCAAGGACTCGCGCGTGATTTCTCACTTTGACCCCAGCGTTTCAGGCCGACCAGGCCCACCAGCGATACCGAGCGCACATATCATGCCCGGAGCGCGCCTGGAACGTCAGGCATACCAGGTGCAAGCCAACGCCACGGGGCTCGCGAGGCACGCGAGGCTCTCAGCACAAGAGGCACGCGAGCAAAGAGAGAGAGAGAGAGAGAGAAACATCAAGGGACAACCATACGCATCATGCAAGAAAAACCCGTCGTGCGAGGCCACACGAAACTGGTGCTCGGCCAGTATCCTTCAACCGCGACAACTACGGGCTGGCGAAAGTGGATGACGGCTCACGCAGGCTGGGGAGACCCGCCACGACGACTTGAAAACAGCCCACCCCCCTCCTTTACTTTATAATATAGATTGCATTCCGCACTGCAGGACATGCCCTGAGATCCGACCTCGCCAAAAAATGTAACACTTCGAAAAATCACGACCGCAGCCCTAGACCCGATATTAATGCTGCATTTTTCAAGCCCGATCGAACTGTGATGGTCCTAGGACCCGGATCCGAAACCAGGCGAAACCGCATTGTGTGAGCAATTGCGACGCTCGGATCTGAGGGCCTATGTATGTGCAGTACACGCATAATTAAATTGCATCCCGAACTGCAAGACATGGACGCCATGTTTCCCGGACCCCCGTCCCCTCCGGGCTGGTGGGATCCACCTTGGCCTGCAAGAACGCCTCCGGCGCCAGGGTCGGGGGGGATTAGCTGGGCGCTCTCGACTCAGGCCGAAGCTCCCTCTCCCGCCCGGCCAATCTCGGGGCCCTCATAGGGGCTTCTTCTGGGAGAAACCGCGACCTACATCCTCGGTCCTCGGTCTGTCCGGTCCTCGACTTTCGGTCTGGTGTTTGACAATTTTCGGCCTCGAGGTGCCCTCACTGGGCACAACTCGGGATGCAAAACCGGGCCCGGGGGAAAGGGTTGGGACTTCCGAGGACCCCGAATTGAAGAAATCAAGGCATCGGATGCTTGGTCCTCGATCTTAGATGCTCAGACCTCGATATATGAGAGAACGACTTCTGTGCACGCTGCGCTGGTGCAAAATGCCCCCCTCTCTCACCCCTGGAACCAGGATCCCCACTCACCCCTCTCCAGAACATGGAAGGTTTTCGACCCCCCCCAACCGATTCGACCACTTCCTCTGGTGTAGCGTCTCGCCACGGATCCAACTTCAATGGCAAGACTACTTTCTACACATGCGATGCGATGTCTCGGAAAACCCGACGCTTTCCCCAAGGCCGTTGTTTCGTCACGAAATTGTTGACGGTCATGGGGCCTGGCGAAGGCCTCCAAAGGCCGAAAACTGGCAAAACCTACAGGCGCGATTTTCCACAGCGCGAGCAGATCTGCATCAACATCGAGTCTGGCGATCGGGTACGTGCGACGGATCGGCCGCGCCAAGATGCACAAGCAACGGCAGCATGCAAGAAAAGTGGAGCACCTGATCGTCGGAATATCCGAACAGAATCGGTTCGGATGGGGCTGGCCGAGAATGATATTGAATCAATCGGACTGAAGTGAGCTACGAACAGAAAAGGGTCTCACGCGAGAAGACACTGCGACCTTACGCCGCGGCTTACGCGGGTCGCCAGCGTGGCTCACCGCGTGAACAAGAGGGTGCTCACAACGGGAAATTTCCGCGCGAATGTCCGCGGCGCATTCGATCCCCTTTGTTCCGTCGCAAATGGACTCTGAAAGGGGGGCAGCAGAGACCCATATCTCCAGTGTATAAACGACCGGATGTTTCGTTCGAAGTTCTAGGCACATCCTCACGAGAGCAAGCATCCAGGACATTCCACCTGGCTCGGGGCGCACGAGACCTGACATATATTACGAAGAGGCACGACGAGGAGAACGAGAGCAAAAGTTGGTAGCCACATGTTCGAACAAAAATCAGCTTAAAGGATGGGTGGGGTCTCCGTACTGTACGCACGTGCCGATGCAGTTTACATGATATGCGCACTACGCACCAAATATTCGTAACCATCAACACAACATGCCATCGTAGCCGCGCCTGCCGCACCGCAGACAGAGCCACACCGGTCTCCGTTCACGCACGAGACATCTGCATTTCCAGGCCAGACTACCCTGCTGCACGTCGTCTCGCGGCCAGCCGCTCTTTCAGTACCCCCTGCCCCCTTTCCCTCCTCCCATCCTCCTAACTTTTGAGCTCCAGCTCGAGCCTGAAATGCGAAAACTCGGTGCACATTGCATACCCGTCGGGCATTCCCATGATTGACACCGCATGTGTTCTGCACACGGCGTGGAATCGGGCAATTTGTTAAACTATCCGCAGTTCTTGCCCAGGCGGCCGTCGTGATAGCAGCCCGAGATCGGGTCCTGGTCGCGATTGCGGTTCCAGGGTCGAACCGCCCCACTGCGAAACTCGTGTTGTTCCTTTTGCCCTGGTTTCTTTTTTTCCGCAGCGATTGTCGGTTTACCTACCTCGCTTTGCGAAGCTGGGTTGGCCGCGTGGTGGCGCGCTCGATTTGCGAACCTCGTTGCCTTCGGTTCGTGACCACGCGGGGCGGGAGGGGAGATATCCTCCACGCCTCTCCGCTGCTGCTGGCGCCTGGGTGGCTGGGGGGGGGCAAACAAAAATTCGCTGGCCCAGCGGACCAGAAGCGTGCTCAGATCTCCGGTAACTAGTTAACAATAGTTCTAGTTCGCGTGCGGGGCGGCCCCTGGGGGAGTCTGAAATGACTCTGGTAGGTCATATTGCATCCAATTCCATGTCGAAGGAATACGATTTGGGGTGTGGATGAGCAAGATAGGATAAGATCGATGTAGTGATCTTTCCAGCACATAGCGAATACCAAGTCAGGCATCCGGGCAAATAGGGCGCGCGTGCCTTGAGCCGTAAGGCAGCGACGCGCAGGCTACACTCCCGATTATCTGTAACATCTCCCAAAGAGCTACCCTTAAAGTCGGGAGGGGAGGAGACGGAGAGTAAAGCCGCGCGGTCGCTAGGCCCTCGACAAGCGCGCACCTGTTTGCACGGAAAACAGTGCACGCAGTCCGGTCAACCACCAGACTGAAGGGCGAGATTGTTCGCCGGCGAGTTTCCTCGCAAAACTTTTCCACGCACGCACAGGACAGCCCCTCGGATAGGGCTATCGGCCCGGCTAGAGGTGAGCCAAACAAGCTATTCCTCTCCGGGCAAAAGGGTATTAAGGCAAAGAGCCTGAACCAACCTGAACAGGCTCGTTGCCAAGCGTGAAAAGTATGGCTCGTTTCCGAGCAGGAAAGAGGGCGCCTCCGCATTAGGCGCCCGCGCTGGCAAACTGGACCGCAGGGGCAACAAGGTCAGACTAAAACTGATTCGACTTAGGTTTGGTCTTGTCCTCGGGGCCCCGAAAGGGAACAAACTGCTCGCGTCATACTGAAATGACTGGGTGCCTGACATCACTTCCAGAAGCAGCTCCCGATCGATACTCCCCTTTGTATGCCCGTCTGCGGTCATGTATCTAGTGTCACACCACTGTACGTTATGCACTATACCTATATCCATGAGCTCACGTATTCAGCTGATATGTCCCAGCAAAGTACGTTCCGTCGGTATTTTGAAGTCTTTGCTGGATAACGATGTGTGAACAGACTCAGCGACTATAGTAAGGGATAGTTTGATAGCTAGGCCTCCAACTTCACGCATATCTCGTAGTTGTCGCGGGGTAAGTGCTCCAGCCTTGAGCTCGTGGAGAGTGACGAACGTGGGATAGCATTCATCAAGATTATGTGCAGCTGCAAGTGCCTCATCGGCATAGCTGGATCTCACCTGCAGCCGGTGTGACTTGCATAGTCCGTCGCAAAGGTGAACGACGGATTTGCCTTGGGGCGACTTTCCTCGCCGTAGTACGCTAGCCCCACGAATGCCGTAGCCCTTGGTTTCATCGTCCTCCTCCCCGGTGAGTTTCCGATACCCCGAATCACTACGTATGTCTACTTCATTCGTCGGTTCCATCCGAGGGAAGGTGATGCGTTTCGGGCTGCTGATCGGCTTTCGCGTCACAGCATTCAGTCGTCTGACTTGTAAGCTGGTGGGCTCTTGGATCTTCTGGAGAGATACCACATGCACCATGAGCCAGACTTGAGCAAGAAGGGCATAGGCGAGAGCTCCTCGCAGGCTAACGAACATGTCGGTGATGAGTTTGGTAGCCTTGGCGTCTGCCGCTGCTCCCGTAAGCTCAGGATGTGTGATCGGACGTAGTTGTTCAATATATTCGTCCTGGTCCATGATCGCATCCCCCTGTTCATTCTTCGCGTAGCGAACGGCGCAGTTGGTGCGCGAATGTTTGTTGAACTTAATTTACCAAACACCTTTTCGACACGTTGTACATAGTCGTCTACGTTTTTCTCTAGGCCTGTCATATTCACGTCGTCGACATGTTTTGCTGTTCACAGATCCTGACTGAATTCAAATTCAGGATCGTAGCTTGTAAGGCCTATAGCTCGAGTAGTCGTGCGAAGCTTGAGGGAGAACGCTCTTGGGGCGTCCTTTGTACCAGTTCCTGGCTTGAGGCACCTGAGGCAGTGTCGGTTTTCATCATAAGAAGAGAAGCCTGGTAGGGTGCGAAGCACCTGGGCACTTCCTGGTGGAAGGGTGAAGCAAACCATGCGAGTCTCCTCGCCGGTGGCATGAGCAAGTTCCTCGTATGTCAGTCCTTTGAGGAACGCTTTGTCGATGCCCATAGATGCTAAGATCCACTCTGGATGACATGCAACTTCGCTTGCCAGAAGCCTCTGGGACTGTCGGCGGGCAGTTCCCGAGAAGGTTTCTACATCGAAAGCCTCCGTGCCCATGAATCCGCGGTGGACAAGTCTAAGACGGATGGTCTCAACATTCTCGGTGCCTGCTTTCACAAACTTCCACTTACATACATATCTGGATGTCATGATGTTGGGAGCTTTTGACAGGTCATGCATATCAAATCATCGGTTGCCAAGCCTGATCTTGAGTTCGGTGTACAAGGCTTCACTAACCTCTTTAGGATGTGCTGCTATGTCGGCTTTGGTGAGTAGGTCGTCTTCCTTGACTACCACAGCACGTTTAGCAGCCGATGATACGTATACTCTCATCGTTGCGACCATGTTTGGTTCGAGCTGTGCGAGTTGGGCCTGATCCAGCACGACCTTTGAAATTTCTGGCGTCAAACATAGCTCGACATATGGACCATGTTCATCACTGTCAAGAGAATAGCCCTCGTCAGGTGTAGTCGAGCATCAAGAGACAAGACAAGGCTCCTGTTGTTCAGGCTCGTCTCCGAGCATCTCCGACACAACGGTATCTTCCTCGTCCACTGATGCTGAGACCAAGACACATTGGTCGGGCAGCATGGTTGTTGGGACGCAGTAGAGATAGTCGTCGATAACCGTTGCGGGATGAAGGTCCACACGCAACTCATCGTACCACTCCTCCATCATCATAACCTCGATGTCGCGTTCCTCGCTTTCCTCGTAGGTAGTAGACAGGCGACCTTCACTCGGTGATGAAGCACCTGGGGTGTCTGGAAGAGGCCTGTCTGCAGGCTGGTCAGGTCCTTCAGGCGGTGTGTCCAAGTGTTGATACTTGGCAAGGTCGTCATGGAATCCTAGGGAAGGAACTTGTGACGTCAGGCAATGAGTCTGGAGTGAGTGCTACCATGATTTGAGAGATGTGCAGGCCGGTGCCTACACACTCAAAGTAATGGAAGGCTGGGTTAACATCGCTGTCGTAGTGGATCAGTGTAGACCTGGCGGCGTACTTAACTGCAGGTAGATTGAGCACGCTCTTGGCCAACCTCACGGCTACTACGCGCTCAACTCGGAAATAGTTTCGCACGAGATACTGTAGTGCTAGGTGTACGCGCGGGTGAAACTTGCTGTCGTCGGAAAGATTGAAGTTCCCCTTGTAGTCTGGAATATAGCCAAAGACTTCGGCAGGTTTCCCTGCACCCAGGTGCGCCACATATGTAAGGACGGTTTGCGTGGCCATGTTGCCCATGCCAAGTTCCATGGTAAGAAAACATTCAATGTATAGCGTGTGGCGAGCATCAAGATACATTGCAGCTACCTCACGCGATCCTGCCTTGACGACTACGTGTCCTCGTTCAGGCACCTTACGGATCACAAGGAACGGGCCATTCCAGCCTGCATGGTCGTCCTTCGTGGCCGTAGGTCGGCGATAACCGACCAAGTCCCCAGCTGAGTATAGGCGAGCACCATCTGGGGCCGTCTTAGCCCTGAGGGCACGGTTCGTCTTCGCTACCGCCGTGGCTTGAGTTATTGCTTCCAGGCTGACTTCCCTCACGCGACGTTCGCGCTCGTGGCCTGACGTCTCGGGCCCCTTGGGGAAGTCAGAGGTGCCGAGGTCTGGAAGGAAAGAGGGCTGTCGCCCAGTGTGTGCTTGGTACGGCGATACTCCGTTGTGAAACGTGAAAGCGCTGGTGACGAAGATGCCTTCGGCCAGTACTCTAGTAAATACAACGGGGATGTTGTGTCTGTTCAGCTCTTCCTCAATCATGTGGAGAGTGCCTCTAGGAATGCCATTGCGTGACTCGATCGAAGTCGCGTGCTGGCCAGGCGCTCGGATACGAAGCGCCGTGCCCTCATTCGCCATCATGGCCTTGGCAGTTTCATTCTTGAGGGCACCTTCTCCATCTGAGTACAAGACTTTGAAGGGCCCATGATAGGCGATCCAACAGTAGTGGTAGGCGTCGAGTATGGCGTCACGTTCTTTATCGGGAATTTCTTGGCCTGCTGCCAGGCGAATACATCGGTCCATAATGTGGAATATGGTCCGTTTCTTGTAAAACATGATCTGCTTCACCTTCGTCAAGCCAATTTCCAGGGAGGCTCGCGGAAGGTAGCGTAGACTTACCTGGGCGCCCCCCATGCTCTACATTCCCGACAGGTGTCGCAGATTTCTTTGATCATATTTAGTCGAACACTATCCAAGCCCACCTTTTCTAGGATCAACCTCATCCTGGGTTCCTTCGCATGATGCCACCGTGGGTGCACTTTGCGGAGTTCCTTTTTGACTACATGAGGTTCATGACTACGGAGGTTTTGCAGACTGTGTTGGATGTTGAATCTCGCCCAGTCGGGCAGTCGTGGAGCCCCCAAGCCGGTCGAGGCAAGAGGGTTCCTCGTGGCTCTCCGCAGTCGGTCTCCTTCATCAACTGCATCTGGTGGTGGAGGTACGCCTTGTAAGCGACCACGGCGGGCCGCTACCTGTGGTGATTCGCCCGAAGACGCGGAAGGCGTGTTTCCACGCTCGGGCGCGTCTCGCAGTATGTCATGACTGCTAGCGCCAGATGTAGGATCAGTGTTCCCAAAGGCGCGTGGTCGTGGTGGCCTGGCATGAGCGCCTTGACGGCCACCCGATGCCGAGGCTTGGTCCTCACCCGGCTTGGGCAAGGGTTTCCACCAAGCTGGCGCGATGCGGCCCTCGGGGTCATGATCATCTCGGAGTTTGAACGGCTCGGCAAAGCGACATTTGCAGGGCTCAGTGTCGAGGTGATTATTAACACCATTGCTTCTCCCAAGATCCCTCTGGCATGCAGGGCGTGGCCAGTATACAGATGGAGTCATGATGCTTACACTGTGTAGGATCTCTGTTGTGGCTAGGACTGTCCTTTCGGCCGTTGTCGATACATGCTGGGCATGTGGCCACTTTTGGGATGATATGGTCACCGATGCGTCTCATACCCTCTCCTGGTTCAGCTTGATCAGGGAGGTCGGCAGGATAAGCATGAGCAGTTCGTGCAGGCGCGTCTCCGCGCGCATCGTCGATGGCTTTCGCCAGATAGACGGCTTCCACAAAGGCAGACTGCAGTCGTCGAGTGTATGCTTGTGCAAGTGAAAGCTCCTTGTTGCACGGCTGTGCATGCACACGCTGATCTTTACACTTGAGTCGCTCAATGGGTTTAAGCATTGCCTCGTCGTTGCTGGTGATATTTGTCGGCTTCTTGATATAGTCACCAGCCGTATCCTTAAGTCCCGTCGCGCATTGGTCGACGCGTGCGGTCGTGATGTGAGGTCGGTCGGCAAGTTCGTTCCATGGGGGAATATCAGCCACCCATGTCCCTGTGGGTTGTTCGTGTATAAACCACCTCCGTGCATTATCTTGTGTGACAGCTATTTTACCACAGTAAGTGATGCGTGGCAAATCTTATTTCTGGTGCTGTTCCCAAGTGTTTTAGTGCGCTTTGTAGCTGTAGTAGGATGGTGGTCCTGTGGTGCGGCAGTTCGGCTGTAGGATGGCTACTCGTACATCGCATACTGCAGAATAGTGGTCTACAGCTCGCTGCACCGAGGGATCTCCCAGGTCGACACATGTGGTCTTGTCTAGATTGCCTCCTGAGGAGAGACCTCTTGAGAAGGCAAGCTCTGAAATGCCACCCTCGCCTCCACACAGCTCCAACATATCCACGCAATTGTTGTTGCCATAGCATAGAGTAGCCACTATGCTGTATATGTCGGCGTGTGTATCGGGCATAGATGTGGGGAG
Source organism: Prorocentrum cordatum (assembly GCA_963575745.1). NCBI lineage: Eukaryota > Dinophyceae > Prorocentrales > Prorocentraceae > Prorocentrum > Prorocentrum cordatum. The sequence continues at coordinate 784,541 of CAUYUJ010015726.1, forward strand.
GGTAAGGAACAGGTCATCTTCCTCGTCAGAGTTAATCGACTGGACAGGGACGTCAGCACTCCAGGTCGCCATAAAATCCTGTCCGAGTCCTGACAAGTCGTCACCGCAATCATCATTTCCATCTTCAGTGTGCTTTTTGATGCGGCGAGGCTTGATGCCTGCTTCCTTTTCGGCTTTAAGCCTTTCCTTCTGTTTGATACGCGACTCCGTAGGTAAGACTTGCTCGTCCTGTTCACCGGTCTGTGTGCCCATCGTCGTTGATGAGTGGGCACCTGCAGCAGTCGCCAGAGTCGGGACGGGGGGAAGGACAGTGATCTATGATGACGCGTCTAGGTTTCTGTGGTGATTGAGCAAGCTCGTTGCCGAGCATGACCGGTTCCTCGGGCTGCCAGTACATCCGTGTACTGATGTTGGCAACCCCTGCAGGTAGTGGTGCATGCCAATCATATCCCGTTGGTGGATCGGCTACTGCGATATCCTGAATAACCGTATTGGTATCCAGGTTAATCGTTACACGTCGGATAACATTGGACCACTTCGGTCCTCCTTTATTGGTTGTCACATAATGATGTATGTTGTGATCCGTACGTGTGTAGGTATTTAAGTATACCGGCACGTTTCCGTGCGTAGTGTTGCCTTTCCCCAGGATCCTATCGTTGAGGTGACGACTAAGTGTGATGCGTGTCTGTGATCTCCATTCGGCATGTCGTACTATTTGGCCTTACCAATCCAATACATGTTGTGGTATCGCCAGTTTGCACGTACATGCCCACAGCTTAGAGCTAATCGGTATTGAGCTGGCTACCTGCATATGTACCACTTGGTGCATTGTCTTGCAGATTAAACCTGATACCGAAATGACACAAGCGCATCCGTACCACCGTCAACTTAAGATCCTCCAGAGTATCACTTATTGGAGTCAACTTCCAAACGTATCCTGGGGGACAAAACGCTATGATTATCATGCGGAGCTTCCTGGCCTTCGTCAGAAGGTTCTGAATGCGCGTCCAGTGTGGGGCTACTCTTTTACCTGGAGTCCGTGCGTACCAGTCACCCGGAGTACTGACCCATATTAGAGCATAGTCCCCACTAATCGCCGCACCCAGATACTCCGTGCCCCCAGTGTCATGAGCTCGTTGTGGGAAATGCGGTCACAGGTATATCCTCGGGTGCGGAGGTCAGCGCAAGCTTCTCTCGTACCGTCGATAACGAAAGCTCTTTTCTTATGGCAGGTTGCCCCGCTGTCCTTGTTACCCCCTGGCCTCTCGGCCATCAGGCAAGGCGACGAGGGGGCATCGTCGCCCTGCCATCTTCAAGATAAAGGAGATGCGCCTGCCACATCTGCCAGCATCTGAGCCTCTCTCAAATGCTGGAGCTCTGCGCTGCAGCGCGCGGTAGCCTCAGAGGCGGATTGATCCGCAAACGTGGCCAGCACGGACGGATTATCCATCGGCTGCTTCAGGAGGCCCTTCGACCTTGCGTCGTTGACCGTCTGCAGCTCCTGATTCGTGTACCCCATCACTCTCTTCCGGCGCGTCCTCACCGCATCCATGGGCACAACGCCGCCATGCTGGGCCAGTGTCCTGGCTACGAAGCAATCGAACGTTTCCAGATCGTCGATGCTGTCGCTTTTCGTCGTAGCCTTGACGAGTATCGCGAGCAGCCCCTGGGGCAGGTTTCCCTGCAATTGTTGGCGCTCTTGCGCGGGGGATGGCTCGCCTGCCAGCGCCGTCTGGAACGATGTCGTACTCGTACTTGAGGCGGGTTGCCCCGCGGCTCCGAATCGATCGCACGTGATTGACAGATGTCCTGATGGCAACTTCGTTGTAGGCATGATCTTGGGGCCCTCGGGGAGTTCCATCTTGACCTGTCCCTTTCCAAGGAATGTCAGCTTCCCCTGGCCTCGTTCGAGCACAATAATGGTGCGCTTGTCCTGCATACTGTCGAGGCCCAGGATAGCAGGCAAGTCCTTGCCGCAACCTGACACAATATTAGTCTTGTGCGAGTCGAGCTGGGTCGAGCCCTGGCACTCGCAGGCAGCGCTGAAAGTGCCCGCGGTATCAGCTGGGGCCGGCCCCTCGCCTACCCCATTGATGTTCAATCGAGAACGGGGTTCAAACGTACAAGGACGATTATGTGCCTCAGCAGCCTGGGCGGATTTGCGGCTCGTGCTCTCTCCTGTTATATTCATCTTCGAGCCCGCGTCTATGAGGATCGAATTTCCACCGTCCTCCAGAAGCGTCCTGCTCGGCTGCTTATGTGCACCGTCTCTGCTATGCCAGCGGCGCTGTCGGGCGGGTTTCCCCGCGTCGTGCTGGCACTTGGCCTTCCTGCGGCCATACGTGCCAGGGCGACGTGCTGGAAGTACGACACGTCCTGGGCGTGAGCGCCCTGTTCCTCTCGCCAATTAGCATACTCATCGCGTATGCTGGTATACTGTTCACGAGTGGCGTGTCGTGTCAGCGTCAGATATGAAAGGGCAATGTCTTGTAACCCCTCATTTGTGAGGTGATCCCTGTACTGCAACCACTCGTCGAACTCAGAATTCGCGGCTGAGAGTCCAACGGCCCTGACTGCCGTTGCCGCTGTCGCCAATGAAGAATCTGAGAGGTCAAACGACTCGCTCTCAGGATTATCGGCGTCCAGCATGAACGTGGTGCGTGCGTTGTCCACCTGGGTCTGGAAGTGGCGAACACGCAGCTCACGCAGCTGTTCAGGGTCCAGTGGCAGCTCGGCTCCACCCCCGCCCTGGGGCGACATCGGAGGAGCCACCTGCCCGACTCCAGGCTCGCAGTAAGTTGGAAGGATCGGCGCAGGTGGGGTATTTGGCAGGTTCCCCTGCTGAGGCGCTGTCATCGGGATAAGCTGGTCGAAGCATCCCGTCTCCATCGGCGCCCTCACATCCTCCGGCGGGTTTCCCCGCTGCTGGGGCAGTGCTGCCTGCCTGTCTAGCATACTGGCCGTCATTTCCTCCACCATGCCCCTCAGCTCTCGCAGCTCCCTCGCTGCCTGTTCAGGAGCCTGAGTGACGGAGCCGGCCCATGGGAACGACGGCGCTATGATGCCTGGCGCTCCGCAGATAGCACATACTGGTTGCTGAAGATCTCCTTCTCGCAGATTCGCAACATGGCCCACCGCGTTCGAGTTCCGGCACTCCTCGTGGAACAGATGGTTGCACCTCAAACGGTAGATGCTCTCCCTCGGCATAAACTCCTCGAGGCATACCGCACAAGTGTCTTCCATCCCAGTATAGATTTCCACGTCTGCCGCCCTGGGGCACACTCGCCGCTGCCGCTCCAGAACTGTTTCAGAATCCAGGAAGGCAACTGAAAGATCTCCTGCGGGTGTCTGTACCTCCGGCGCTGTGGCGGCCACTGCTGGAGTAGCTGCCGCTGTGGGGGCTGCGGGCGACACGGCTGGCGAGTTTCCTCGCATGGGTGAGCCTCTGCTCCTCGTGACTTCAAGTGCTGCTGCGCGTGCTTGGTCACGTGCACTCTGCACCGCCTGCCGGCGTCTGAGACACGCCTGTTGAGTGTGGTACGTCTGCCTGATGTAATCTGGCACTCCCCTACTGCCTGATGATATCGAATGGGCAGTAGGCTGGACGACCACCTCTGGCATCGTCGGTGCAGGCATGAATGCCATGTGCGGGTACATGGACTGGTCGCTGCAGCGCACACTCGTGAGGCTATGAAACTGATCCGCCGTCTCGCGAACAAATCTGTTCGGGACTCTGGACCCGTCCGGGTACAGTGGCGGATCCATTGGAGCAGGTGCTGGCCTCTGGCCTTGGGATGAGCATTGAAGGCCAGGATAAAGGCTCGTTGCCGAGCAGGGTCGAGTGGATTCGGACCCTCCGGCTCCCAAGACCAGGCTGGTCTCCACCTCTGACCGCTCGGGTGGGGCAGGTTGTGGCTCTGCGCCTGTCGTATCGCAGCCGCCGCCCGTGTGCGGTAGTCATCAGGCACTCCAGTAGCGATGTTCTGGTCGGCTAGAGGTCGGTGGTGTACTGGAGTACCAGGCGGGTTTCCCCGCAAACTCGATGGCGTGCCCGGTGGCATCATGCCCGAAAGAGCTGTACCATACTCAGCTCTGGCCGCAGCAATTTGCTCGGGCCGAGCGGGCAGACCGACCAGGGGTCCCGAATGGAGACTGTACTGGAGTTGACGCCACTGGGGTCATGCCCCTCGGCGTGTGCATGCTGTGCGAGGGGCCCCCATGGCATCTGCTCGAATCGAGCGGGCTCTCCGAAGATGCGGCCGAACGTTTGCGGGTCTCCCTGCGGCTCGGGCATGTCGCTCCTGAGTCCGTTAACGGGCAGGTTTCCCTGCACGGCCTGGCGGTTGCGCGTCACCATTGCGGACATAGCTCCCTGACCTGCGGCCCAGCGATCTCGTTGGCAAAGTCTGTCCGCTAGCTGTTCCACCTGCTCAGGGTTTAGAGCAGCCGCAATCTGATCCAGATCTGAGGTGCTGAGGACCTGCCAAGATATGGCACTAGGCCCTTGGCTTGAAGCACGGCTTGGAGCCGCACTCCCCGCCTCACTCTCGTTGATCATGAAGATCTAGAGGGTCTCGGGCTGGCCCCCCAACTCTCTCTGGCAACAAGCCGTAGGAGGCTCATCATCACGCCAGAGAGACATGCTGTACCCAATACTCGCATTGCCCACCGTTTTCCACCTGCTTGGTGCCATCATCGTGGCAGTGGAACAGCGTGCACGGCGACTACCCAAATTGCGTGGGCTCCACCACTGTTTACCTGTGGAGACCTCCTCCACGTAATTGATACAATATGGCTCAGTAGCGCCGTCGACCTCTCCCGATAGCAGCACCCCGTTGTCGGACCAGCAAAACTCGACCCCGTCCTTCAAGGCCTGGTGCTATTCCACCGAGATGATGATCTCGGAATCAGGGTCCCATCCACTCTGCACGTCCCGACGCTGAACCGTTGGAACAAAGTGAATGCGTGAACGGCCAGTTTCTTTCTTCTTAGTGTTGTGCTCTTTGCGGCAGGAAACGCCAATCCACATGATGCCCTCGAATGCTGCCCACCGTGTGCCGTGAATGGCAGCATCTGGATATGGGGCCGGTCTCCCGGCATGATTGTCGCGCAGTACAATGTACGTGTACAGCGACCAAGGGGCCTTGAGCGTCCACGAGTGCCCCTGCGAAGCACGGATGAACAAATCGGCCGTGCCAGAATCTCGCATCAGGACCTTGAACTGCAGACGCTGCTTCTCCTCACCGTCCGCCTCGCGGACGTGGGCGATCGCCATCGTGGTTGCAGCCGTCTGATCGACCGTTCTGCCGTAGAATGTCTCGGCGATGATCTTGGCATCGTCGTACTTGGGTTTGTGCCCGTCGCGCCGCATACCGCCGTTCCAAGGGAACTCGTGTACGAGCCCGCGGAGGTTGATCCATCCATCGTGGTCGTCGAACGTCCTCAGCCCCCACACTGGATTGTTCGGTCTGTCAGGCGCGTGCCTACAGATCTTACTAAGGCACTTACTGAGCTGCCTGAGCTTGTAGTTAGTACTAGGAATGACGTTCTTTTGTCGGCAGCTCTCCATAAGTGCCTCATCAACCGAACGGATCGGTGGAAGCTTCCGTAGAGCACGTCGATTGTTGATCAACTCCTGGCTCCCGCTCGTGAAGGAGGTATCGCCTGGGTGGCGCAGCTTGTCTTCTGGCGGGTTCCCCGCAATGGAGCCTCTGCCGCTGACGAGGCGGCAGCTCCTGATGATGAAGATGCTGCGGCTGCAGCGCTTGGCGGGCTTCCCGGCGGCGTCTCTCGGCTGGCGCTGCTCCTGAACTTAGGCGCACAGGTGCCCCGAGGCAAAGCACCCTCCTCGGGCGCCCTGGAGCGCGTCGCCACTGGCGATGCCGGCGTAGGGGTATATCCTGTACGCTCGAACGCCTTGGCCTAGCTGGCGATGGAGCCACTCCGGCTAGGCTGTCGCCTGCGGATCTCCAAGGAGTCCTGAGGTTGTTGCCTGGGGTCAGGTCTCTGCGCAGGCATTGCTCGAGTCAGTGACTTCGGCACTTCGTAGAGGGGCCTTCCCATCTGCACATCGAACCCGAGCTCCTCTGAGCGGGTGGAAGGATTCTTCTGTCTTTCGCCCGAAGGCGTCCTATGTTCGCGAGTCTCGCTTTTAGCCTTTGGGATCGTTGGTGGCTTCTTTGCTTCAGCTTGCGACTCCAGCAGCATTCGGCGAGCTGCCTCGCGGTTGCGCAAGTCTGCTACTCGCTTGCGCTCTGTCTCTGCTGCGGCTCGTTGAACCTCTTGCTCGTCGTCGCTCGTCACCTCGTACGTTGGAGCCTGACTGGCGACGGGTTTCCCCGCGGAGATCGAGTCTCCTGAGCAGGAGGGCTGTCGAGGCCCATGGCCTCGAGACGGCGATTGATCGCATCGATCTCTTCTTGGGTCATAGGCGCAAGAGGTGGATGGCCCTCCTCTGCAGGAGCGCGGCCCCTGTTCGGGCTCAAGACGTCACTGAGGCCTACAGGGCAACTAAGTCTGTGTTCCTGGAACCCCTGTGATCACGGACCGCAGGCCGCGTTGGGCCTGTAGCGGCGGCGCTCCTCGATGATGGCTCTCAGCTGTCTCCGCGCTGCCTCCTTATCAGGACGTCGAATGTCCGTCGCGAGCTGATAGCCGCCCCGTATGGACCTGCCTTGGGCGCCCCTGTAGATCGGGTTGCCCTGTCCAAAGGCAGAGTGCTCACCCGTCTGGCGCCAAGGGTCGTTGTAGGCGAGCAGCTGGCCCCCCCTGCCGAGCGGCATGCTCTGATGGGTCTGCCTGCCTCCATTCACGTGGGAGCCGTCCTTGGGGGTGCGGATCGCCCCTAAGACGCGGATGTGAGCGAGACCTCCTGGCTTGTTCATCGGATGATGCTGCTGACATAGCCCGATCAGGAGCTGACGTGGTTTCCTGGGTAGGCGTAGGCAGCGCATCCTGAGCAGGCAGGCCCCCCTGCTGACTGGAGTCAGGCATGATTGGCTATTGTGCGGATGGTTGTGCGTCAGCATCGTCTGGATCGAAGTCCACCTCCTCGTCTTCACCATTGACGTCCATCATGGGGATGGTGGCCTCGTCCTCGCACAATCCACATCCGCCCGCATCTTCAACTTCTAAAGTAGGACTGCCAATGACAATGGTCATTGGCCCAGCCGGGGCGGGCAGGTTTCCCTGCTGCAGAGGCGTCTGAGCACCGCTAGGCTGCCCCGGCGTCGGCGGCACGGCGGTCGGATCAGGCTCGTTGCCGAGCACGGCGTGCGCCTCAAGCTGAGCATAGTCATAAGAGGGCTGCCCGATGATGTTACGCATGGCCGCATGGTTGGGCTGTAGTCCCACCGCCTGGAGACCCCGTCCCGGCGGAGGAGGCGCCTGCCCACGCATCGCGATAGCCCTCTGAAGGGCTTGGCGCCAACGCCCCTCTGCATACCATGCGTGCCGCTGCACGTCGTCAGGGAGCACGCTGTCGATGAGAGCGAAGGCCGCCAGCAGCACGTCCGAGTCGTCACAAACATCGGAGTCTTGCAGCATCATGTGGCCGCTCTCAACGCTCTGTTGACTATCAGGATACCCTTCAGCTTGAGCGGCGTGCATCTGCACGAGGGTCTGCAGCACCGTGCATGGTCCGTACTCGCCCGGCGCGAGCGTACCAGGTGGCTCGTGGGGATTGCCTGGCACGCCCACGGTGAAGGCTTGAGCCTCCAATTCCATCAGTTCGCAATAGTTTGGCGGATGCACTGGAGTGGGCCTGTTTCCAGGCACGAGGTCAGATTGCTGTCGAAGGTTGCACTCGACCTCCGAAGGTGAGGCTGCGACGGTGACGTCCTCGTCGCTGCTCTCGAAGGCCATGATGTTGCCTGGATTGCCGAACATCCAGTCGAAGAAAAAAAGGGGCTGGTTTCCCTGCGTTCCGTTTTCCACAGGCGCGAGCTCGATGGCTCCGAAGGTGAACCTGCGGAGGCACTCGAGGTAGCAAACGTAGAGCCCGCGGCCGCGCGCCTCGATCTCGTCCAGAGTGTCCACGTTACTGACCCAAGTGAAAAATAGCTGTTCCACAGCCTCGAAGTCTTGGAGGCTCAGATACTCAATAGCCTGTTCACTTGAGCCTAAATGGAATTCGGACGATCTACCCTTTCCATTCCCTTTCACTGGACAAGCCTTCACAAGGTGATCGGTGCGATCACATTCATGGCACTTCAAGATCTGGCCGTCTCTACCTCGCGGGTTTCCCCGCCTACCCACGCCTTTGCCCGAGGTTTCCCCGCTGCCTTTTCCACGACCTTTTCCCCCGAAGAATATCTCATCATACTGATCATCTGAAAGCCTCTGGAGGAAAGCCGCGATGCCTCGTCCGTTCAACCTTCGGCGACCCCGTTTGCCTTTGCCTCTGAAGCTCCTCCGTATCCTCCTCCTAACACGACGCACTGGTTTTCGTGTAAACCTCGTCCACCTACGCTGCGCTTGTTGTAACAACCAGAATAGATGCTCGGCGCGCTGATCATCGCCCTCCATGTGCATGATACCTGGCCAATCTAGTGGTTCGATGCCATCTGACGATATCGCGTCCGTGTCGGTGCCTGAGTCAAAACCGTCGTTACCTAGGTAGGTGGCTACGCCGTCGCTTAGGGGGTTCGCTTCTCCCCATAGAGAGCGGTGAGGCTGAGGTTCTCTAGGAAGAGGGCTGGCTGCCCAGCTTGGTTGTGATCGACCCCCTGCTAGTAGGGCAGTAAATTCACCAGGATCGTCGGCCCATATATTTGTGGGCCTGTTGCCAGGCTGAGCTTCAGAGGTTAAGGTAGTATAGAAGTGTCCACTGCCAGTTCCCCTTCCCCTTCCAAACACTGATCCTATGTTGCCAGGAGACCGTTCTGACAAATGGCCTATCGAGCGCATCCTCTCACACAGTTATGCATGCTGTTGTTGTGTTCGGGGCATGTGGTGGTTGAGTGGTCGCAAGAGTTGCATGGCTCGCTGGTTGCCAACGCCTAGGGCGCGGAATAGGATAGTCGTAAGCAGTTGGAGGTTGGGAGGATCAACGCCCACCGATTGTGCCTCGAGACTGGCCATTTCAAACCGAGGAATGGTTACGTCCATTCGTTCTCCGTGAGGCACATGAAAGACGATGAGCTGAGTGCCTGAGGTGGGCGGGCGCTCATCTTCCAGGCGTTCGAACATCATGCTTCGGAGGAACATGGTGTATGTTACTGGGTCGCCGTGGACACCGTCGATGTCCGCGCCGTAGTTTATGATGTCAGGTGGTACCTTCATGGCGAGTGTCCTCGCGAGGCCGCCCAGGCCGCGTTGTATGGCGGCTGCTTGGGCTTGCGGCGTCATGCGTCCGCTCGTGACGTTAAGCCACGCGTTGACCTCGTAGACGTACTCGCGAAAGGGTACGTTGCCTTGGGGGTCCCAGTAGGGGCCATGTGTTTGCCCATCAGTGCTATTATCTCCTCGGCGCATGTGTCCGATTGCCGCCCCCAGCGCAAA